>ML347538.1:0-59828 GCA_005239505.1 Nicotiana paniculata
GAGATCCTTAGTGAAAACCCTAATCAGAGCTGGATACTATTGGCCTAAGATGGAAGAAGAAGTTGAAAACTTTGTACCCAAATGTGACAGGTGCCAAAGGTTTGCCAATAACATGCATCGACCAGCGGAATTATTGCATCTAATAATATCCCAATGTCCTTTCATGAAATGGGGTATGGACATTGTGGGACCTCTTCCCACAGCTAAAGGACAGGTACGGTTTTTGCTCATGCTAACCGACTACTTTACAAAATGGGTAGAGGCAGAAGCGTTCAAACAAGTGTGATAAAAGTAAGTTAAAAGCTTCTTATGGCGAAACATAATATGCCTCTTTTGAATACCAAAGGAGATCGTGTGCGGTAATGGCCCACAATTCATAGGCTCGCAAATCACAGAATTCTTCAAAAGCTGGCAAATCAAACGGATCACTTCAACACCATACCACCCCATGGCTAATGGTCAGGCTGAGTCAACGAATAAGGTCATCATCAACAATCTAAATAAACGGTTGGATAAAGCCAAAGGAAACTGCCCTGATGAGTTACCAGTGGTATTATGGGCATACAGAACAACTTCAAAAATAGCCACGGAAGAAATCTCGTTCGCACTTGTTTATGGCTCAGAAGCCTTAATACATGTGGATATTGGCGAACCAAGCATAAGGTTCTCAACAACCATGGAGGGAGAAAATGAAGACGAATTGAGAACCAATATGGACCTGCTCAAACCACGGAGAGAAGCATCACTGATATGGATGGCATCTTAAAAAACAAATCATAGAGCGTTATTACAACCGTAAAGCTCATCTCAGGTAATTCAAGATTGGGGAATTCGTCCTCAAAAAAGATTTTCAATCAATGAAAGAAGCAGGAGCAGGAAAGCTAAATCCAAACTGGGAAGGACCTTACAAAATCCGAGGCATAGCTGGGAAAGGCGCCTATGAGTTGGAAGCTATGGATGGCAGAGTTCTACCAACAAACTGGAACTCCATCCACCTAAAGAAGTATTACTTCTAAGGAAAGAATACCCACCGTCAGGTATCACACGTTCGATTTTATTTTGAATATTTAAAAATTTTACTAACTTTTTTAGATGATAGGCATAAAGCTAACCCATCACCAGATGATGATATTAGACCTGCAAAGACGCGAGGAAATAACACAATTCCCGGTCTAGGGTTACACTTTCTGATGGACATTTTAAAGGGTTAAGCAGTCATCATCTAAAAAACTATACACCTTTGAGTCCGGAATATTTTTCCTTTTCAGGAAAAAGACCTCAATGAAGGAATAATCAAGTGCTCAAGATCTCATTCTTCAAAGCTCAAACACTTGGGGGGCTATACAGTATGGAAGGCTAAGACGAAGCAAAGAAGACTATCAGAAACTCTAAAGCTCGAGCCTGAAGACCCATCTATCCAACGAGACAAGTGATACGAGCAGAATCGAAAGAGATCAAAAGAGTCATCCAAATACAAAGCCTAATGCAAAAAGCCAAAACCTTCGAACATATTCAGGTTGAAAGGCAAAATATTAGTCACAAGAAAGAAATGTACATCTTTATACTTAATCAAAGTTGTTGTAACAAAAACAGTTAGCGGTAAAAGATCATCATCAGTGTACTCATTCAAAAAAATTGTTATAAAATAAAACAGTTATGGATGAAAGATCTAAATCCTTGTATTTGTTCAAAAAATGTTATCGAATAAAAACAGTTACGAATAAAAAAACATTTCCCTCGTACTTATTAGAAAACTGTTTCCAAGGAAAACAGTTGGGGTAGAAACCCTAATCTTTATAAAAACTGTTACTAGTAAAAAACAGTTGTTCCCTTGTATTAATATCAAAAACTGTTACCTATGAAAAACAGTTACAAAATACAAGAGTATATCAAATCTGTTAAACAAAAATAGTTGCAACATGAGTTTTAGACGATAATCAAACACATGTAAAATGTCATGGAAGCTCAAACAAAAAACTTTCCTTGGAAACATTCTTAAACATGTGCAAAATTCCTATCACTCTATTGCATTATCATGAAGTTGAGACGTTTTCTTTATGTCAATTATAAAGGTCCCTCTTCCTTAAATTATGCCTGCTACAAAAAGGTACGGGTAATCTAAAGCATTCTATATGAAAAACTCAGAGTAAAACTAAAACCTCGAAAAATGAAGCACGCAAAAGACTTAAAGAGTGAAACAGAAACTCAACAAAAGTCATACTAACATTAATATATTAAAACGTCTAAGAAAAAACTAAGTATTAACTTATACTTAGCCGTATAAAATATTATTAACTTATACTTAGCCGTATAAAATATTTATATATATTGAGGTGCCCCTAAGTTGTCATTTGAGGACA
This sequence comes from Nicotiana paniculata, assembly GCA_005239505.1. Lineage (NCBI taxonomy): Eukaryota > Viridiplantae > Streptophyta > Magnoliopsida > Solanales > Solanaceae > Nicotiana > Nicotiana paniculata. The sequence goes on from ML347538.1 coordinate 2,361, forward strand.
TTAAAGAAATCCAAATTTACCCCTGATAGGACTGGGGGTAACCACCAATTGAGACAAAGGAAAAAAAAGAGGGGTGAACCAACTAAACTTCTTCAGGAGGGGGGTTGAGTTCACTGGCAGAAGGAGCGGGAGCAACTAGGGATGAAGAGGCATGAGCGGCTGGAGTCTCACCATCAGGTGAAGAAAGGTTATGACCTTGTTTAGCCTTCTCCATGGCTTTCTTAGTTTTAGCTATTTCAGCACTAAGGTCGAAACCCTCTTGACTCATTTATGTCAATGTATCAAGGCGTGAATTCATATACGCCCAGCTCACGTCAATAGCAGCCACCTCTTCAAGATCTTCATAATACCTTGCCCATACTTGAAGCTCAGCTCTCAATCCATCCCTCTCCGCTTTTGCAGCTTCATGGGCCGCCCTTAATGGTACAATCGACTCTTCTAGAGTTTGATCTTTATTTAAAGCCTTAAGAAGGTCCTCTTGAGTACGAATGAGTGATTGCACGAGCTCGCCTGAGTATTACTCCAGCTTCCCCAACAAGTTTTTCAAGTCTCTAATCTCCTCTGAGGCGCGAAACAGCTGCTCAGCAAATGAGGACTCCAGAACACTCTTGTCTTTATCAGCCTGACTGGAAGAAGCCTTCTCTACTGCCAGTTCTGCTGCCATGAGCCTCATTTGCCGCTTCAAGGTACTCATTACCTCTTCTAAGGCATCCATGTCAATCCTTAGGCTATCATACTGTGCTTTCCAATTATCAGCATCGGCCTACAACTCTTTTGTCTCCTGGTCCGTGTTTGAGATCCTCTTCATTAGCTCCATGCCTATAAGATTAATATGGTAAATTTCATATACAAAAATGAAAGAGGATAACCTGCATCATACCTTCAAAGAAGTATGCACGACCTCATTGGCCCATGTAAGAGCACCGTGGCTGGCTAACTTGGCTTTCTCAGAGGGACCTATCAAAGGATTGAGCCACACTTCGGGCTCACCCAATTTCTTGAAAAGATTCCCCTCGGCTGGAACCTCTATTACCACCTGCTGCATCTCTCTACTGGAAGACCCTACTTCCTTAGCGGAAGGCATGGAAGCAGGCTGAGATGAAACAGCAACAGGCACGGAGGGCTGAGGAGCTGGAGAAGCCACGGGTAAAGCAGCATGCATGGAGGGTTGAAGAGTTGAGTAAGTCACGGACAAAGCAATAGCAGAAGCTGTAATAGACAAAGGAGAAGATGAGACATCTTCTCTTAAGAAGTAGGAAAGACAGCAGCCAAAGGGACATAGTCAGGAGAAAGGTCAGAACCTTCATGGAACAAGCAATCCACAGATTTATGAATGGGGGAATGTGAAACATCTTCAAGGGCAGAGGGCTCAACCACAGACACGGAAGGCAAGGTCAAGGGTGTAAACTCATCCTCTGAAACCACCCGCCTTCTCCGTGGCCTGTGTACTAAAGCACCTTCTTCTTATTTTTCTACGGAACGAGACTCACCAATCTTCCTCTTAGAGGAAGATGAACCAACAATAATTTCTTGGGCCTGAGCCAAAGAAATCTTCGGGATAGATGAAGCAGACACCCCACGAGTAGAGAACCCTATCAAAAGGGAAAAAGTTAAGCGGCAAAGAAAGAAGAGACTTGAGTAAGGAAGGAAGCAAGAACAAAAGCTTCACTTACTGTGGGTCTTTACATTCCAACCATACCTCCCAGCGAGGTACTTCCAAGATCTCTCTTCTAAAGGAGCAACGGAAAATACTTTTTCTACCCAATCACGGATACCGGAGACATTCTCAACAGTATCCATGATTACTGAGAGAATAAGAAACAGATACGGTGTTAGTAAAATATCTCAAGTCAGAACGAGAAAAAGTAAATAGATGTGAGCTAAAGCATACTCACGTACGCGATTCCACTTCTCAGGGAAGGGAAGATTTTCTTCACCCACTAAACCAATAGTGGGTACAGCAACATACCGGAGGTACCAAACCCTATCCTTATCATCTCCAAGGGTTACCAACACTCTTTTGCTCCTAGCTGTAAGAGTAAAAACCCTTCACAAAATAATGAAGGAGAGTAAAGATGAATAAGATGGTTGAAATAAAAAGGTACCGAGGCTAAAGAAGCTAAACTCCTAAGACATGCGACAACTCACCACACAAGCAGACCAACTTGTCCTAAGCAGATATTGAAAAAATGGTAGAATTCAATTATGACTGGGTCAATGGGAGGTTTAAACCCTAGAGTGAAAGGGTACGTATAAACAAAAGAATATCCCATCTTGTAAGACGTTATTCTTTGATTACTATTCGGAATGTAGACAGGGAAATCAGGCTTCCAAAAACACTGCCTACGAACAAGAGAAATCTGACCCTCAGTTATAAGGGTTGGATACTTTTCGACACTCTCAAGGGAAGAAGATTGGTCTACAAGAACTTGATTATCTCTAGCAAAGACAAACTCAGCAAGGACAATTTCATCAACTCCAGGTTCACGAAGGCGTTCACCTCTACCTCTAGAAAGAGACCGAGAAGCCCTAAACCTCGGAGAAACTAGAGACCTAGCGGAAAGAGAGGGAACTATTGAGAAGAAGAAGATCCTCTCGAAGGAGTGGATCCTAGACTCTAAGTATACCACCCCTCCGACTCCTAGTCGGATCAGAAGATGGCGTTAAATTCTCAATAACTATAACTCCCTGAGGTTGGTTTGAAGAAGACATGTTTATAAAGGCAATAAGAAAGTTCTTTACAAAAGACAAAGTTAGAAAGTGTTTCGTGGAAGCAAAGAAAAGAAGAAAGGTATTTATACTTGAGGACAACCGTCAAACATGAAAAAAAAAAATAATAATGATGAAAAGTCATAATTGAAGATGTCACTTCGGGACTGACACAGCCGCAGAAAGCCCTAAAAGGTGCCGAGTAAATGCAGAACCAATCTGAAAAGGACACGTGGTATGAGCATTAAATGGAAGTGATAAACGACGCCTATGGTGCAGAAAAGGATACAATGTTTCGAGGAAAAGTGGCTGCAAAATATTCCCGCCATAAATGAATATCCACTTGCCAAATATTAATCGATAAATATATGTTAAGTGGGGGGGACTATCTGTATTGGTAAAAAAAAAATTTACACGTCAGCCAGCTTTTGACAACTCAGCCAGTTACGTGTACATAGGAGAACGCGACAGCTGGATGTGATTCTTTGAAGAGGTAAGGAAAAAAGAGGCACGATTCAATAAACCCTCGAGCTTATCAGTCACGAAAAACTCAACCTGATCAAAACAGGGAAGAGGCACGGTCAGAATGAATCTAGACAAAGCTACAGGCAGATTCAAGAACCCACAATTGATTACTCGTACGTTATGTAACCGTACCCCAATTATTGTTATCCTTTGTAACGCCTCATTAATATCATAATTAGTCATTAATGAGAAACCATAGCAAGAGTTGTACGTTATATCAAGGAATCTCCTATATAAGGGAGGGGAATACAACTTGTAAAGGCATCTGATTCTTGAATACAATTTACTTCGCTTTTCTATATTTCTGCAATATTGTCTATTATTCATTTTTCTCTATTTCCTTGATTATCAGTAACTCGTGTTCATCCTAGAAATAGCTTTAGTCAAAGGATCTAATTCCTTGGTTAAACATCCGTGTGTATGCTAGATTCTTGATATGTCCGGGTAAACTTAGACTTACATCATGCCTTAATTGTACTACTTGAATTAATCTTGCATGTTTAAATAGTTGAATTCATGACAGAACTTGAGACTAAAATTTAAGTTGTTTACTGAGCCTTTTTGCTTTAAGATTAGGCGGGATACTCAAGTATCGGTAGATTTATGCTTTCTCTTACGTTCATATCCTTGTGTTGTGCTTATTTGATCGGTAGTTTCGTGATAACTTAAACTTGCACGTATCTTCGCGGGTTGGGCTAGTGACTCGTTGAATGTTTCGCCACTCATATGGGATTGGGCCATTCGCCTCGGCAATGGTATAAAATATCCTTATGGTATCGGGACGTTCTCCTTGGAAGTATTATGAGATACACTTATGGGAGCGGGACGTAGGACCTCAGCAGTATCATGTAACACCAGTCTTATGGAATTGGGCGATTCGCCTTAGCAGAATCGTGCGGGATCTTTCGATTAAGAGTTAGTGCATATATGACTATCCTGACCCAGATTTGATATTTGCACCGGATATTGCTCACATATACTCCATTCGAGGGAGTAGTTGGTATTTGATGATTTCGTATTTGTTCTTTTGTTGAGATTCATGTTATACATATTTATCTGTTTCGTTGCTTCTTGTCGTACTTCATACATGTCTACTTTTATGTACATTGATTATTGGACCATTAGTAAGTGTCGATGTCGACCCCTCTCCACTACTTCTTCGAGGTTAGACTAGATAATGGGTATACGTTAATTTACGCAATCATACTACATTTCTGCACTAATTGTGCAGGTAATAAGACAGATACTTCTGGTGGTCACCCAGGCGCGTAGACGCACTTGCTAGGAGACTTAGTGGTGATCTGCCTTCTATGTTTCGGCTCACAGAACATGGAATCTCATTTTTTATATCTATTATATTCTGTCTAATTTTCATTCAGACACGAGTTGTAGTAGTTTTATATATTCTAGTAGATTCTCATTCACTTGCGACATCGAATTTTAGGGATTTTATCAGATGTTTATAGTTCTAGTTGCTATTATATCATTCAGTTTATGTTTTGTTCATGCTTTGTACCTTGGGGAGATGTTGGCATTTTATCATGGTTTCTAGACCTACTTTCGCTTATTTATTTCATCTACTTTATTTAAAAAGTATTATGAACGGTCAATGTTTTGATGAGTTAGTGTGACTTGCCCAACGACAGCGTTGGGTGCCATCACGGCCTTTGGTGCAAAATGGGGTAATAACAATTGGTCACCAATAGTTAAATATATCATACTCATCCCATAGCCTACATTACAACCCTTGAAGACCTAATTGATCCTAGACTTGGAAAGATTAAATTAGTAGAGACATACACTATGGGTAAGCTTATGGTACGATCACGAGATGCACATGAATTTTCTTATGAGAGTGAGTGATTACTATTCATATGTGCGATGTCCTTAATTTATGTTCAGTTTCATACTTAAATGTGTTAACTCTCTTTATATTCACTCTCTTGTTCTATGGTGAGGACATATGGTCTCATGACGGATATGTGTCTTTATTAAACTTTTCTTATTGGGTGAGTGTGCAAGTTGAGGATACTTAGTAGTGATGATTCGATCTTTGAGGTAAGGTGGTTATGTGTAGGTTGTTTGAATGCCTTGGAATGGGTAACTTATGTTTTGGCATGTGAATATTGGGAAATGTGTGAATTTTGTATGTCGATGCTTAATTATTAGCATCAACCGTAGTCAAGGTAATGTGTGTTTCATAGGGACACGCTTCCTCGTGATGCGATATGTTGAATTAATGGGTTAGTAAAGTTCGGCGTTGCTTGAGGTCAAGCAAGAGTCTAAGTGTGAGGTGTTGATATTCGGCTAAAAGTATATGTATTTATATGCATGTCGACCCACATGTTATTCAAATCTTTTGTATTTTCATAAATGTTGTGATGAGTTGAGCTTAATTTTGGTATTGTTAAGTGTAGGAATAAATAGGGGGCGAAGTGGAATGAAAAGGCACGATATTGAGAAAAAAGAAGATAGAAGAGGTCAAAAGTCAAGTCTAGCGCCCATGCCAGCACTAGGCACTCCCTCAGGTGCTAGAGGCAGACACATTTGAGGCAAAAATATAGGTCGGCACAGGGCTAGTGTGTGGATGCTATGTTCGGTAACTTCTGCCATTTTGCCCGAGACTTGGTTTTTTCAACCCTAAACTATACCAATTCGCATAAAAAGAGTTCTAAACTTAATTTGGAGGGGGAGATTCCACTTTAGGAGCCAATTACACGTGAGGAGCACATTGAAGAAAGGATTCTTAGTTTTCTTCCATTCATCTTGATATTTTTTATTATCCAACACTTGTGATTAGCGTTATCATGTGTGGATATTACCCATTAGTTCTAGGGTTGTGATTAACTATGAATATCAATGTTTTATGTTAATTTCTACTTAAATATAATTTACTATTATATGGTTGTTTCTTCAATCTTGTGCTTAATTGCTTGATGTCTGGCCAACAGTTAAGTTCTATCAACTATCTAGATTATGCTTGATAAAGGCAAGTTTACAGTAGAGAAGAATTGAAGAGAGTATGATCATATATCTAATGTTAGGGAAGGATTTGTGGTTAGGATATAATTATACTTAGTCACCATGCTTAATTGAATGTTATGATCTTAATGCGTTCTTGGTATATTATTCTTTTAGAATATAAGCTTTAATCTATCCTGAGTAGGCGCATAGTAATTTGAAAGAATGTTACAAGCCTATACAATTCGGTAAATTAGCAACCCTAATCAAATTGCATTAAAGAGGAATTAACTAGAACTCAATCGGATTACTGAACCGATCACAAACCTGAAATGTTTATCTCTAATAAAGTAAAAACAACAACCAATTTTCTGCTATGCTAGTTTAGCTCTTTGTCTAAATTATTTTTCTTAGTTAATAATAACAAAACTCAACCAATTTCTTGACTTGACTTGATAATAATTCTGGTTGAAATAGTAGATAGCTAACGATAAATCTATGTGGGTTCGATACTCTATTCATCATTATTTTACTTATTGGTCATGTATGTTTGTGTGTGCATTTGGGAGCAACAAGCAACCAAGATACAATGAGTCTCAATAATAATACCGCAAAGTCCAAGAAAAAGGTATTGCGAATCATATCACAAGATCAAAAGCATATACAAATGAACAAAATATGTATATATAGGAGATACGAAACAAGTAACATCAATTTGAATGCTTCTATATGAGCGTACTATAACAAGGATATAGCATGATAAAGGCTTAAATCGTACATAGATTTGACACCCTCTGAGTGTCCAATAACCTTCTATCAAGTCACATGCATTTATAGAATACATAAATAGGCATATATGGATAATGTGAATGAAACCTACATGAGTCCAGAATGTCTATGCATAATAAAGACTCAAACTTTACAAGCACTTGACACTTTCAGTGCCCTGACACTCCTAGTGTTGGACCGTATGTACACTATCAAGAAATAAACATGGGAGAGTGACTCTAGGGGGGTGGATCCTTATGCACATGCATACATTGATGTGACTAGCACATCCAACGTATGGACAACTCATGTTTCATAATCATCTCAACTCGCACGGACAACTCATGTTCCATAATCATCTCAACTCGCACGGACAAATCATGAGCCACAATCTCAGTCCATATAGAATAACCATATGCATATATGTATGTGTATGAGCAAGAGATAAGAGTATCTAAATGAAGCAATATGGACAAGAGAGATAAACATGCAGATGTGTATGCATGTGTACAGTGTATGACTATGACTATAACATATAATCCAATATACAAATAGCCTACATGTCTAAATAAATCATCCAAAGGATTAAACATGATCTCTAGCATGAGTAATAATTTTCAAGTAGTTATATAATCACAAGTCATGACATATATTATCATATCATATTACACTAGCATAAGAGAGAAGTTATAACATGATACTAGCATGTGAAGATGAACATAGAGTCATGACATGAGTAAACCAAATAAAGCATATAAAATGAAGCATGCTCCCATAAGGAATAAATAGCATCACGTTTACCCAAAATATGGCACAACCTCTGCATCTATATATATGCTCGTCACCTCGCATATATGTCACAGCCAAACATGTATCATGTAGCACATAAATTCATTTTTAGAAAAAATTCCCTCAAGTCGAGGACAAGCAAGATACTTACCTTTTCCAAGATAGTCTTCAACCCTAAATCACACCTTATGCTTTGTTCTTGACCTCTAATTGCCCAAAATCTAGCCAAATATCATTCAAGAATGTCAAACAATGCTAATGGAAGCAATCCTAATCAATAAAGCTTCCATTTTTTAAGAAATTCCAAAAGGTCAACAAAAGTTAACCAGGGTTCACATGGTCAAAACCCAAATCCGAGGTTGGATCCTATCATCCCACAACCCCACGAGTCCAAATATATGATTAGTTTTCAAATCTGAGCTCGTTTACCCACAATATTGAGTTTTGTCAGCTCTTCATAACTTAAAGCCTTTAGTTGCTATCCAAGTATTCTCTATCACTCCTAAACTTCTCGGAACTCGAACCAACCATACATGCAAGTCATAAAACATCATATAAACCTATCACAAAATGATATGCTAGAACTATAAATGATCGATTGGGTCATTACATTCTCCCCAACTTAGACATACGTTTATCCTTGAACGTGCCAAGAGAAATTCCAAAGCCGTAAATAGGTATACAAACCCATCATTCACATTTCCACGAGTGATCTGATGTAACCTGCATTCATATGAGTCTATTAACACATCCTGACTGAAGATTTCTCTTTTAGCCTACGCTTATAAGCCTTTAAATCCAACTTTAATAGATGGACCTTCCTCCCAGATCTGATGCTTGTATATAGTCATTGTATTAATCCCAATAGCTTGTATCGATTCATAAATTTACTTCCACGATGTACAACATGTTACATCCCATAACTCTTATACCCATAGTAATATTTTCTAGCATTAATAACTGCTCATTGTCAAACTCAGTACTACCAAAAATACTCCATCTTAAATAGGTATTTGTTTCAAGCGTTCGCAACACTGCTAATGATGAAAGAAATCTGTAGAAACTTGTAACCACCCATCAGATCAACAAGTCATGGATTTCTCTCGTCCAACAAGAACCATTTCCGTTCTTGGCTTCTTAAAATTATTCTTCTTCCAAATATTCCTTACCCAAATCAGATCATGTTACTTCCAGGTCCGTTATCTTCGTTTCATGTAGTAAATCTGCCCGACCAACAAGTCCTATTAAATTCCACATAGAACCTTAGCCTTCATAGTTTGTGCATCATACAAGTAATAACCCTAGTTTGATCAATCTTTAAAAAAAGCAACTTATTACCCTATGACTCCCCATGCCTATGGTTCTCTTTCTCAGAAGTCTATGAGTATATATACAACTTACTTCATTTGTACGTTATGCAACAATTAAGAAAACTCAACCCAACATAACTCATCCACGTAAGCCACGTGTCATAACTTCCATAATCACATAGTGAACAATCACTCTATCAAATATGATGGTAGAAAGTATCCTATATAGCTATAACTCTTTTCGAATGACATATCCATATGACACCTTGCATTGTATAAGAAAGTATGACCCGCCGTAGAATACACATCCTCAATAGTCCTACAAGTAGACATCCAAATTGATTCCACATTCTTCTTTAGTAGATAATAAGCCTTCTATAATCTAATAAAGATACATTATAACTTCCACTTGTGGACATACAAGTAATTTCTAACCATCTATCTCAACTGCGAATATATAAATGTAATTCGTTATCAACCAAATGTTAAGAAACTACATCTTGTACCCTTTTTCTATATGTTCCTCCATCTATGCCAGTCACTGATGGTAGGCTATAATCTCGTATTTTAGTCACTTATTGCACTCCAATTTCTGCATTTTATTTGAGTTTGATAGTGTTTTGCACTTATTTTATGTTTTATGCCTTGTATGAGTGATTCCAATCTATGTACATGTTATGGAATTAATTCGAACGATTTGGAGCTTTGAAGTCTGAGTAAAATCCCAAGATATTAAGCCGCAATCATTTTCGGGGGTTGAGGACCAAGTCTCGAAGTCAAAAATCAAAGTTTGAGCCGCACTCTGAGAAAACCCCACTATTGCGGCGCGTGGTGCACCTCAACAGTGTAAATCTTTGTGCCTGATAAATTTTGAGCTCTCTGGATTTCTCCACTAATGCCCTATATGGAGCGTCACCCTATGTGGCGCGCCTGTGAAATTTATCTGGAGCTATTTTCCTATTTCGACTAGGAAAGGGTGATTTTGTCTACGCCCGACCTTACTTGGTATAAATACATGGAAAATATTATTTTCTAGAATTTTGACACATATTCGAGCGAAGGAGGCTAAGGAGAAGTTGGAAGAACACAAGCACAAGGATTTCATCATTCCTTCCTTACTCAAGACCCGAGTTTGGATTGAATTTATATTTTTCTACACTTTTATTTTATTTGTGATGAATTTCTCCATATCTATGAAGTCGTTCTCTTTAGTTTTTGATGGTTTTGGTATATTGATGATTGTCTGTGGATTATAATTCTAGTTTTACTTATTGAAGTGTTTTTGGATGATTTAATTGTTGCATTTATGCTCATTAGTTCATGTAACCGAGAGAGGAATAACTTGTGATATCTTTGTATTATATTGTTGGTTGAGTTCATAGATTCTTCTAAGTAATTGAAAGAGGATAGTTAAGTCATTTATTAAAAATAGTTAGGAGAATAATCGAAAGAGGTTTTCCTAAAGACCAATCAGCTACGCATTCTTGCATATATTCACATGCTTATATTGGTTCCTCTTGTGAGGTTAAGACTTAATCAAAAGAGGAGTTTTGCCTAATGTTTGAACCATAATTGAGTGAATTTGAGAGACTCACTTGAATATTCGAAGTGAATTATCTAGAATTAGATCCCAAACAATTATCTTGTGCTTATTGTATCAAAACCCTATCTTCTCACATTGATAACCTTCTTTGCTTATTCCTTATTTCGATTGACATTAGTCAATAGCTTTAGATTCTTAGTTAATTTTAGTTAGACATCTTATAAATCTCAACTATTTATCATCTTGTATAGAAACCAAGCTAGAAACTACGAGAATATTATTTAAATTTAATTCCAGTTGATATGATATTATACTATACTATATTTGATTAGCGAGCAGAAATTAAGTGTGTGTTTTGCGCTCGTCAATTACTCGTGATCTTCTATAACCATATGAAACCCAATGCATGAAATATACAAATCTCCGAGTCTATAAGGTCCTTAACTTGTTCACCATCCCTAACACAGAAATATAATGCAGTAACCTCTTAAACCATACTCCTCAAACCAAGATCTCCAAGAAGGATAATCATACTATACTTTAGGAAGATCACAACACATCAAATATTGTGAACCACGAGCTCCATCAAGCACAAATCTTCTCAAATCATCCACCAAAGACACATATGACCAGTTATCTAACTATTAACACCATTTCACTGTCTACAACTAAAGAAATAGTCCCATCTCAAAAAATCCAATCTCTATACCTCGAAAGTTAAAGACTCCTCATCCTAGTGACCTCTATATGCATACTCAAACACAATTATGAAGTCACACCAAAAACCATCTCGAAATTTGCATTTCCCATTAATCCTTCCATGTCAGGTAATGAAAATCTAAACCTCAACGACTGACTATCACATAATTGTTGTAGCGCTTAGTCGAATTGTCCATAGACCCCATCGGCAAGCATTCTCCACTCCATATTCCCTTTCTTGGTAATACTGAAATTAGTACTACTAGACTTATTAAGCAACTCGAATCATCTGTGTTTTCTTTGATCCTAATCCTTCAGCCCGAAGATGAACCGCGACCTTTGCAAATAATTCAAACCTCACACGACTCACCACATTTATCATGATGTCGTATGTAAGTATAAGAATGTCATTATCAACTCCAACTCACAAGTATGATAGTCCTCATCATACACATTCCATAACTTAGCTCAACCCATGAGTTAATCACTATCATGCAACAAGCTCTTCAATCATGTAGGCAACATTAACATTAAAGTTATGGTCAAGATCATTACAAGCTCGTAGAAACTCACTTACATAATAATCAAGCCATTAGAATCGAGTCTCTCCAAATTAATCAAGTCACACAGACTGCCTAACCCAAAAGTCATATCACAAAAGTGTTTATTATGCCCTATCATACAAAAATAATCGATCATTTTATTACCATTCTAGTCTAAGAGACTGCAATATTGACCCAACTTCCTTAGATTACTCTTGACCCACTTTCAAGGCATCACTTTTCTTTTCTAGTACACCGTGGCCTTTAACCAAAACTCACACCAGGTGATCCCAACATGGAACTACAATATCCTAACATCCGTAAGTCATTTCATTCCCCTTCATGCACCCAAAAGTACCTCAAACCAAGATATTTGCTCTAAAAAGCCCTCCCATGAATCTAAAATTGTCCTTTCTCTCTCTAATGTTGCATTTTTACATCAATAATGATACATAGTTACTCCAAGTCCTCATCATAGTCTGATGCCAATCAAAAATTCCCAAATAAGCAAAGCATTCGATAAATCCTTAAGTATCACATCTTGGAACTTGAACCAACTAGAACCATTTTTAAGAGTCATCCACTTGCTCTAGTCCCAGATGCAAAGTCAAACATGTCTGAATATCTTGTGTTCCCTTAGCACATAGTTTCCCTAAAGAGAGAAACCTCGTCCTTAGGTAACCGAGTGAATCATTTCTCCTTGCAGACTTTATCCACAAAGAATATCAAACCGGATTCATTCAATAATCTCCATATATCAATATAGTGTAATATATTACACATCTAGAAAATTCCTTGCCCAAGTCATCCTCGATGTCACTCTTCTCAGGTCATAACTAACGCACAAGTTTACTTTAGTCTAGATACTATACAACACATGTCCATATGATCCAATCATTGATGGTAGGATCCCCCACTTGGCTTAAGTCTATATTCACATCATAAGAAAATGTACATTAACTTTTCCTCCTTATCTACTATGACCTCGCACTAGTACTCAGCCAAACATCTCACCAGATCATGTAGTACTATTTATATTACTCTTCAAACCATCTTCCAATGCGCCCTAATCCTTGTGATATTCTTGTCATCTTACTCAAGCTATATAATTTAAACTTTCTCACAGGAGATAACTCACATGTTTAGACTTAATTGAACGTCTTTCTATGACCTCGCCATGGTTACAACCCCTACATAACCAATTAATCCTTCTGAGTCTACACTCATCAATAAGATGTAAGGATCTATTCCACCCGACTCATGAATAGTTGAAAGTCCACTAACACATCTATACCTTAAGACTGTACCATATTTAGGGATAATGATCAAGCATCCATATTTCCTTTGCATATCAAGATATTCCTTCTCATTATATCCACACACTCCAAGTGTAGGTCTTAGTCACATAATACGCATTACATATCTATCTTACTGTTCACTATGCCATAAATCCCACTTTAGGACACTACCAGACAGAAAAGTCCAAAATCGCATGCTTAATAAACCGAGTCTCCCAAGCCAAAGCTGCAGTGCATACCTAGGCGCAAGTCCTTTAGACAGGTGTGCCCTCATATCGCGGGAAAGTATCTCATAGCCCATCTAGAACATCATCACAAGTCGTCGGTTCCCAATTGATATCAAGTTCTCAACACCACATACGAATGAATAGAAAGAAAGTGAAGATTTAGACTTCAAGCTTAAACAAAGTCACATGATAAGGAAAGAAAGAAAGAGAATTTTCCTAGATACCATGTAGCCTCTCTAAGATAAGTACGGACATCATTATATTAATCTGCAAGACTCTACTAGACGTTTGTTCATGACTCGTACGACCTACAAACCTAGGGCTCTAATACCAACTTATCACGATTCGAATTTCACCGGGATCGTGATGGATCCTAACGAAGCTAGCTAGGAAATACAACCAACATAAACACATCTCAAACTGAAGATCATCAAATAAATAATAAAATAAGTGCGCAAAGATTAATACATCATTCCCAAGAACCTTTAGCACAAGTCATGAGCGACTAAGATTAGGCTACAACGTTGCTATAAAGAAAAAACATCATCCGTTTGAATATACATAAACAGAATTACAAGATCCTAGGCTACAATGAACAAATAGGAGCTGGAACTTATAATGCTGATGTATCTTTATTGCTCACCCTCGAACTCCGCAATAGCTCAACTTCAATAACTGCACGCATAGTACAGAAATATAGTATGAGTTTAATGACATCATGTACTTAGTAAATATCAAAACTAATCTCAATGAAGTAGAGACTATGTTTAGTCAAAAGATACTCACTTTATACGACATGTGCAGCTCATAACCATATACAATAATAGATGAGAAACCAAGATACAACGGATCTCAATAATAAGGTGCACAATCCAAGATAAAATAATTAAGTAAACTTATTCAGATCACAAAGTCAAAAGCATATACAAATGCACCAGATCTTCATATATAGAATAACTCATGTGCCACAACCTCAGTCCATATAGAATAATCATATGCAGAGATGTATGCATATGGGCAAGACATAAGAGTATCTATATAATGCATATGGACAAGAGAGATAGACATGCACGGGTGTATACATGTATACATTGTATGACTATGACTACAACATGTAATCCAACAGACAAATAGCCTTAATGTCCAAAACAAATCATCCAAAGGCTTAGATATGAACTCAACATGAGTAATAATGCTCAATTGTCATACAACAACGAGTCATCATACACTACAAAATTATACATATACAACTATGAACTACATCGTAACTAAACAAGAAAATTTTCGTGGTTAAACACTTTAGCCACAATAATTTTTTCCGTAGCTAGAAGTAGCATAACCAAAAGTTAGCTACAAACTTTAATATTTCGTGCCTAAGGATTAGTACTTATTGCTACTAGAATTTTGTGATGTATCTATATTAATAAAATATTTTGCCTTGAAAATATATATATTTATAGCTAATGATTTTATTCTTTTGCCACGATAAATTAATTTTGTAGCTATCTTCTCTACTTTAGCCACAAAGGGATATTTTGTGGCAATAGATGTTATTTATTTAGCCACAAAATTCAAATACTAGTTGTGCTCACATAATAGATTTGTATTATAGTATTTACATTTAGCTACGAACCCAAAATTTCATAGCTATAAATTTTCAAAATATCCATGTTTTATTTGGTAACTATATTATTATTACCTTTTATTTTTATTTATGAAAAATTTATTTATTAGAGATAATAAATGTTCTGTCCTATGTGTTGCTATCCCACTAAATATTTTTAAAATTTTAAAATATTCCATATTCATACGTCTTTGATCAAACCATATAACACACAATAATAAACTTTGAATAGCACTTTATTATACAAATTTACATCAAAAAGTATCAAAAATTAATTCTATAATATACATGAGTTTAATAAAACCATAACTGATATCCTACCTAACGATGCTAACTCCACCACGAGCTACAAAACTGTCCAGTTTTCTAAGAGGATACAGGAAAAGGGCAAGGGAATTTCTCAGGCAGGACATACCAGGGCGGCTAAAGAGGTGGCAAAGGAAGGACTACTGGACAAAGGTAAACACATTACTCCTATTAGGCCATTGCAGGCCCAAGTTTTGCTAAAACACTCAGACTATTTTACTAAACATACTACTAATCTTCCTAATCAGTTTGAGGCACTAATGGAACTTGACGTGTGCCCACAAAATGAATCAGACCAAATTCAAAGCCACATTTGCAGCCCAGTAACTAATGCCCCAACAGATATTTCCGCACCAATTCCTACTAAGGACAAAAACTCTAAAAAGTACAAAAAAGGAATAGAGACTAAGACCACCCCCCTCAAGCATAATACCATCAATACTATCTATACTCACTCATCAACTCCTACTAACTCATTAGGTCTTACACTCCAATTCACGCCAACACACACACAAATGACACCTAAGTAATTCAATTCAGCCCAAGAGGCTTCGAACACAAAGAGCCAATCATCACCACCTAATCCCACTATTTCACATGCAAATACTATGCCTAATGGCATACACGAAAGCAAAAACAATTCCAATTTGCATGAAACAGTAATCTATAAACCCTCTAGTCCTACCAAGTTCCAAGGTTCACAAAATGATTACCCCCCATGTGATCCATATAATTCCAATACTACAAAGATGGTCTCTACACTATCAACTCCACTATCTGAACATAATTCCAATACTACACAATCCTCAAACACGATTGAAAATAACCAAACACTATACAACTCATTTACGCACAATCATGCCAAGACCATCCTTCACACCAAATGCCAACCAAAACCCACGGAGGAACTTGGACAACAATCAGTTGTTCCAGCTTCCACGACTGAACATGCAAGGACCTCAAATATCACACATCAACACACCACTAGTTTACACATCTCAACGAGAGATGATAGATCTTCCTCTCCAGTCCTGGCTAGAAATGAATTTGCAAGGTTATGCTTTAGTGTTCATGATGGAAATAAACAGTCTAAAAAATCCATCTCACCTTGTAGAGATTGTAACAGGGGGCATGAGATTAGGGTGTAATTGCTCAGAATCAGTGGTACACAGGTCAGCACCCATACATACTGGACCAACATGCATCAACGTCAACCCTCCCTCACTGGGCACTTCCCATGCAGCCACCTTACTCCACTCTCAATCCATCGTCCAATCTTCTTGCATTCTATCCACCACATCACATGGGGCAAGTTTATGCACCATGGTTCCAGAATCTAACCTCCTTTAAACCCCTCTCACCATACTCGACCCCAAGCAGTCCATTCGAACCACTAACTCCACCCAATAGCCCACCATCCACTCCCCTTCCATCTCCATGCGAACTCGATATGGAAACAAGACAAGAGCTAGCTCAGATATTAGAGGAGCTAAGGGAGACAAGGACAGAGTTCCTATGGTTAAAAAGCATTCAGCTTTACAACCTAAAGGAATAGTACGAAAAAAAGTTTATTCTGAAATGTCCACCGGAAATGATAAGGTGCAGTCTCAACTTTCGAGTCACCACAAATCGAGAGGCAGGAAAATACTCGATGGCGATAATTCCAACGCTCCCTCAACTTCCTCCACCAGTGGAGTCCCAAGGACAGCAGCCATCATAGGCAGCAGTCCCACTGAGCCCTAGTTCTCCTCCCATTGCTCCTCATCTTAATATCATGAATATCTTAGTTTGGAATTGTAGGGGATCACATAATCCAGAATTTAGACGCCATTTCAGGTCCTTGTTAGACAACCACAGGCCAGTACTGGCTATATTCTTGGAAACCCACATGCATGATCATGATAGGCTTCGTGAAGCCTATCAATTTACTAACATGGAGCAGGTGTCTGCTAATGGTCTTATTGGAGGGTTGGGAGTCTTATGGAACGAAGAGTTAATCAATGTAGAGGAGCTGAGGATGACTGAGCAAGAGATTCACTGCATCGTCCATGTAGGTCCAACTAAACCTAAGTGGTTACTGTCAGTTATTTATGCTAATACTACTGCCTCTTTATGTTCAAATCTTTGGGACAGTTTGACGTATATGCATGACACCCATAGCATGCCCTGGTTAATTGGTGGAGACTTTAATGAGATTTTATTTTCACAAGAAAAATTTGGAGGGTTACCTATTAGGGTTAATAGAGTAGACAAATTTGCAAGGTGTATTAATTACTGTAAATTAATAGACTTAGGATATAAAGGCAGCAGATTTACTTGGACTAATAAACGAAAAAAGGGTAACACAGTATTAGAAAAACTTGATCGTTTTATGGAAATTATGATTGGCTTACTATGTACCCTGAGGCAAGGGTGCAACATTTACCTAGGACATATATTCTGATCATTGTCCCTTACTTTTAACTTTAGAAGTCCATGTTAATATACCTATAAAAATATTTAGATTTGAACCTATGTGGGGATCTCATCCACAATTTCTCCAATTGGTACAACAAATATGGTCACAAAATTAATCTTTGTTGCAAACTACGAAAGAATTCCAAGAGATAGTAATCAAATGGAATAGTCAGGTCTTTGGTAATATTTTTGCTCGCAAAAGAAAACTGTTAGCAAGATTAGAGGGAATTCAATCCTCATATCACTATCCAACTAGTACCTATCTACAAAATCTGGAAATTCAGTTATCAAATGATTTTAGAAATCTCCTAAGGATAGAGGAAGACTTTTGGAAGCTAAAGTCAAGGCTAAATTGGCTTAATAATGGTGATGCAAATACTAAATTTTTTCATATGTCTACACTTCATAGACGTAGGAAAAATAGGATAACTTCCTTAAAAGATTTTGTGGGAAATTGGTGTCATGACCAAACTGAGCCATATTATACAGAAGTTTTATATCACCCTTTTTACAACTGAGCAATTACATTCCAATATATTCTCTGAAGAAGAACCTACATGCCCTATTAATAAGGATGCCCTAACTTCCCTAGTTGAGCCGTTGCAAGATAGTGAAATTAGCAAAGCTTTAAGTAGTTTTCAACCTTATAAGGCTCCGGGGCCAGATGGGTTACACCCTTTCTTCTATCAAAAATATTGGCATGTACTAGGGGATAAGGTCGGAATTTTCCATGATATTTTCAATTCTCAGATAATTCCTCCATCACTAAATCAAACTTATATTTTCCTTATCCCAAAAATCAATCAACCTCAGACTATTCAACAGTATAGGCCTATTAGCCTTTGTAACACTACTTATAAACTAATTACAAAAACAATTGTCAACAGGCTAAAGCTCATAATTCACACCATCATAGGACCAACACAAACTAGTTTTCATCAAGGTAAAAGGGCCTCGGATAATGCCATAATAGTGCAAGAACTATTATATCACTTTAATCACATGAAAGGAAAGATAGGTTATATGCTATTAAAACTTGATTTAGAAAAGGCTTTTGACAGACTGAAATGGTCTTTTATTAGAACTGCCTTACTTTATTTTGGCACTCCTAGGCCTCTAATAAATTTAATAATGTCTTGTGTTACTATTACCTCTACGTCAATACTTATAAATGGGTCACGTACACCCTATTTCACTCCTACACGAGGTATTAGGCAAGGTGACTCTTTATCTCCATATCTTTTTATTATGTGCATGGAAATGTTCTCCAGATGTATTAACCTTTCCGCATATTATCTACAATGGCAGCCTATTACTATCACCAAAAGAGGTCCAAAACTATCCCACCTCTTCTTTTCCGACGACATTTTATTTTTCTCAAAAACAACTTCTAAAAGTTGCTACACCATTATAGATGTAATAAATCTTTTTACAAGAGCTTCTGGTCAAAAAATAAATTTTGAAAAATCAAAAATCTTTTTCTCTGCTAATTGCCTTGTGAGGAACAAAAACTTAGCCTTAGATTGCTTCCAAATCAAGGAAGGGTCCAATTTTGGTAAATATCTAGGATTTTCGATCTTCCATAAGAGACTAAAGACTGGTGACTTCCAGTTTCTGCTTGATAACTTTAGATCTAGATTAGCTGGATGGAAGACCAACTTCTTAACCATGGCAGGTAGAGCCACTCTAATTAAGTCCACATTAAATAATTGACATAATCATATTATGCAATGCACTAATATTCCCTCGTCAATAATCCCCAAAATGGAGTAATATCAATGAAATTTCCTATGGGGGACAACTTCCTCCAAAAAGAAGTTACACCTTCTAAAATGGGAAAAAATTACAAAGCCTATTAAAGGACGTTTAGGTATTCGATGTCTTAAACATAAAAATAATGCCTTTTTGGCAGGACTAGCATGGAGAGCTTTTCATTCACCTAACACCTTATGGGCCCAGTTTTTAATTAAAAAATTTATGTACAAACAACCATCTACATAGTACTCGCTACTTGGCGTAACATTCTCAAAGGCTGGAATAACTGCCAACTAGGATTACAATGGCACATAGGAACAGGTGCTCATATTCACTTTTGGACTGATTATTGGATCAAAAATGGAATAAACATAAGATCACTTATCAGTGGACCCCTAACAAGGGACACACAAAATCTTAAATTAAGCTGTGTCCACACTCCAAGTGGCTAGAATTGGAATCTAATTCCGTTTGAATTACCTAATGATATCAAAGATATAATCACAACTCAATATATCTCTACTTATACTAGAAATTGATAGAATCTATTGGGGTTTAGCTAGTCACGACAACTTCACTGTTAAATCAATGTACCAAACTCTTACTCACCAATTTGCTGTAAGTCATGACTATAACTATGAGTTCGGATGGATATGGAACTTACCAGTCCATCCAAAAATAAAGTACTTCATTTGGTTGCTTAGCCATAATAGATTGCCAAACATGCAATATCTTCAAAAGTTAAATATAATACCTAACAGTATTTGCACTATTTGTCATCAAGGGGAGGAATCAAGCAACCATCTCCTTTTGGATTGCACCTCCGCAAAAACCTATTGGAAAAGCATAGGATTGGAACATCATATCACAAATCTAACAATTTTTTCCAATCCTAAAGATTGGCTCAAGCCTCTAATATACTACCATTTGACAAAGTTCCCTAATAGAGTAAATCCCAAAACCTACTTATCATTAAGCCTTTGGAACATATGGACTACTAGAAATAAAAATGTCTAATAAAACAAACAAATTAGTATCTATACTACTACACAACTAGCTATAGAATACTGTTATCTAGCAACGTCCACAACACCACCCCTAAGAAAAACTATGGTTCCTTTGAAATGGATACCTCCTAAACCTAACGTACACAAACTTAATACGGATAGAGCTAGGAACTGCTCTCCCACAAACGGTATAGGGGGTATAATAAGAAATTACACTAGCGACCCGATAAAAGGATTTATGGGAAACTTACTCAAACAACCTATTTTGGCAACTGAACTATATGCTCTACTACAAAGACTTATTCTTGCAAAAGAAAATAATCTTATTCCACTCCAAGTAGAACTGGACGCCAAAGAGGTAATCACACTAATCGAAATAAATAATTTACAATTGGATAATCTTGTTAATGATTGCAGGCACCTCCTCAAGCTGCTCCATGATCCAATCGTAAATCATGCATACAGAGAACAAAATAGATTAGCGGATAACCTAACAAGTGCAGGAAGTTCTTGGAAGGAAATTATCAACTACAAGTTTTTGATTACTCACCACCTTTTGCAGTAGAAAGTTGGGCAAATGACAAACAATGAGTACTCATTTTGGGTGCAGTCCCAAAGACAATTCCAAATGACAATGAAAAAGTTAGCAACCTCCTCATGCAAGTAGATTACATCTACATATTAGCAATATTAGTTCAACTTGTAATAGTACTGTTATAACTACTAGTAGTACTAACATGGTGCGACCTGAGCACCAATCTTTGTATGCATTAGTTAATTAATATAAATTTCTATCCTTCCTACCCAAAAAAAAAAAAAACATCTATCTAAAGTACACTCGATTATTCAACTATAATCTACAAAATTCTGAAAGGTTCCACATCAGAACAAAACTAAGTTCTAAGTATTTGATCTGGAGATTGAAGATGTTGCCACCAGATGATCTTTTGCGGTCAAGGATGAAGTAATTTCACTCTTTGCATCAAGAGTGATCTTTGATCTACTTGCATTCAACATATCAAAATGCACCCTGTAAATTTAAAATAAACAAAAATTAGCACAAAAGAACTAGCGACCATTAACACAAATATGCAAGTTTGATTTGTATAAATGCAAATAGAAGTTGAGAGAGAGAAAAATTATGTCTAGATAATTCTATTACAAGAATTTTTAGCATATAAAAAGAGGGAAAATTCAGAGCAACAAGATAAGAAAACAAACATGTATACTTTTCTAAAAACTTTTGAAAGGATTTTCATCTTTTCGACGAGCTGTGGCTCCTCCCAACATTACATTGTAATTTTCTAGGTTCCAGTCAATACCCATCACAATACTGCACGATACCTATCAAATTGTTAGAATATAAATCCAAAAATTCAAATCAAGTAAGTGTATGAGATTGAGTAATTCTACGATGTAAATACATACCTGGAAAGAGAGAAGGCGCCGGACTATCTAGCCAATGATTCCGTTAGTTTGCTATGTACATGAGATGAGAGAAAGTGTTGTTGAAGAAAGAAATGGGAAAATGGAGGTGCAGGGGAGGCGGCTGGGAAGGGGATTTTGGTTTGGACCAATTGGCCTTTATGTTCCTTTTCTTTTTGTTAAAAATATATTATTTGCTTCCTTTTATTTCTTACTTAACATAAATACCATAAATGAGAGAAATGTAAGTACTAACAAATACAAGTAAGAAAATTATCTAGGGAAAATGCAAAAGATTAAATACATAATCTACACTAAGTAAAATAGAAAAATCAACTTGCATGAAATAAAGATATTCTATAATATATTGTATTCTTTACAATATTTTTCGTCCTATATGATATTGTTAGTTTTGTTATTTACTCCTAGTTCAATTATATTAACTTCTTCATTTTAGTGTTTAATTAGATTATGATAGTTATTAAGTTATTAAATAACATAACATGTTAAACTAGAATAAGGCAGATACTATAACAAGATACTAACATGTGAATAGAGTCATGACACAAGTAAATCAAGTAAAGTATATAAAACGAAACATGCTCCCATAAGGAATAAATGGCGTAATGCCTACCCAAAACATGGCACAACCTCGACATCTGCGTATATGCTCGTCACCTCACATATACTATGTCCCCAACATGGAGCACATAAATTTATTTTTCAAAAAAATTCTCTAAAGTCGAGGTTAAGCATAATACTTACCTTCTCCGGCTAGTCTCAAACCCTAAATCACGTGCCTTATCTTTTGTTTTTGGCCAACAATTATCCAAAACCTAGCAAAATATCATTCAAGAAAGTCAAAGAAATGCTAAAGGAAAAAATTCCAATCAATGAAGATTCGATCATTGAAAAAAATTCAAAAATAAACAAAAGTCAACCCAGATCCACTTGATCAAAACCTGAATCCAAGCTATTGAGCCATAACACCACGAGTCTAAATATGTGATTAGTTTTCAAATTCGAGCTCATTTACCCGTAATACTAGATATTAGTTCATGACTCGTAGGACCTATGAACCTAGAACTCCGATACCAACTTGTCACGATCCAAATTTTACGGGGATCATGTACTTAGTAAGTATCAAGACTAATATCAACGAAGTAGTGGCTATGTTTAGTCAAACGATACTCGCTTTATACAACATGTACAGCTCACAACCATATACAATAATAGAGGAGCAACCAAGATACAACGGATCTCAATAATAAGGTGCACAATCCAAGACAAAATTATTAAGTAAACTTATTCAGATCACAAAGTCAAAAGCATATACAAATGCACCAAATCTTCAAATATAGGAGATATGCTACAAGTAGCATTAGTTCGAATGCGTCCATATGAGCGTCCTATAACAAGAAGATCGCATGATAAACACTCAAATCAAATTTTGACCTGACAATCACCGAGTATCCAACAACCTGCTATCAAGTAACGTACATGTATAGATGCATGAATATACATATATGGAAGATATGCATGAATACACCTATATGAGTCTAGAATGTCTGTGCATAATAAAAACTCAAATTACACAAGTAACCAACACCCCAGTGACCCGACACTCCTACTGTAGAATTGTGTGTACACCACCCTAAGGGGATGGATCCTTATCCATACGTAAATAGGAATGTGACCAGCATGACCAACGCTGAGACAACTCACGTGCCATAATAATATCAACTCGCACAAACAACTCACGTGCCATAATCATCTCAACTCGTACGAGCAACCCATGTGTCACAACATCAGTCCATTTAGAATAATCAGAAGCAGGATATATGCATATGAACAAGAGTTTAAGAGCATCTATATAATCCATATGGACAAGAGAGTTAGACATGCATGGAGTATATATGTGTACATTGTTTGACTATGACTACAACATGTAATCCAATACACTAATAGCCTTCATGTCCAAATAAATTATCCAAAGGCCTGGACATGATCTCTAGTATGAGTAATAATGTTTAAGTATTCATACAACAACGAGTCATGATATATAATACATAACATGTTAAACTAGCATAAGAGAGACACTTAAACATGATACTAACATGTGAAGGTGCACGTAGAGTCATGACTCAAATAAATCGAGTAAAGCATTTAAATGAAGCATGCTCTGATAAGGCATAAATGGCATAACGTCAACCCAAAATATGGCACAACCTCAACATCCGCATATACGCTCGTCACTTTACATACACGACGCCCCCAAACATGTAGCACATAAATCTATTATTACAAAAAATTCCTCAAGTCGAGGTTAAGCAAGATACTTACCTTCTTCGGACTAGTTTTCAACCCTAAATTACACGCCCTATCCTTTGTTTTTTACCTACAATTATCCAAAACCTAGCCCAATATCCTTCAACAAAGTTAAAAAATGCTAAATGAAGAAATTCCAATCAATAAAGATTCGATCTTTGAAAAAATCCCAAAAAGTAAACAAAATTCAACCCGGATACACTTGGTCAAAACTTGAATCCAAGATCAGATCCTGTCGAGCCACAACTCCACGAGTCTAAATACGTGATTAGTTTTTGAATTCGAGCTCATTTACCCGTAATATTGACTTTGGTCAACTCTACTTAACTTAAAGCCTCTAGTTGCCAACCAAGTACTCTAAATCACTTCCGAGCCTCTCGGACAGTATGCAAGTCATAAGATGTCATATGAATATACTCGAAGTCTCAAATCATAAAGTGGGATGGTAGAACTCTAAATGATCAGTTAGATCATTACAACTACGTCACATGTATATATTATACAAAAGCAACCATAATCTAAGTTAAAAGTGAACTTTCTTTGGCCTGATTCGGAAATTATGCATATTTGATATTATGTCGTTCTTTATCAAGGCTTGAACAATTTCAGGAGTTAAAATAACTTTAGTGAAGAAAGCATTATTCTTCATTCTCTTCCCCCAATTAGCAAGCTAATCAGCAAGTATTTATTATCTAAAATAGTGCTGAAATCTGCAACAAACATGTTTAGTCAATTGTCAGATTTTGTTAAAAAATAGTTCACCTGCCACGAGACTTCTATGTCCTTCCTTGTCATCCGACTTCATAAGCGTGGAATCTGATTTCACAATATGATGGTTAAGATGATTTTCATGGCACCATTTAAGTCCCATTAATAATGCTTTAGTACAAATTATGTCACACCTTTGATACAAATTATTCACAAATTCTGACGGATCATCATGATCACCTATGGGATGAGTCTTGGCCAGTCAAGAGCGTCATATTTAGAAAATAAAGGTAGCAGAGATGAAGACACTGAGATGGATGTGCAAACACATAAAGCTAGATAGGATTAGGAATGAAGTTATTCAGGCAAGGTGGGTGAGACTTTTATTGCGGACAAGATGCGGGAAACGAGGCTTAGATGGTTTGGGCATGTGAGGAGGAGGAACACATATGTCCTGGTCAGGAGGTGTGAGAGGTTGACGGAAGAAGAATTGCGGAAAGGTGATTAGGCAAGACATGACGTAGCTTCAGCTGACGAGGACATGAGCCATGATAGGAAGGTGTAGAGGTCGAGGATCAGGGTAGTATGTTAGTTAGTTGAGTGTTTTCCTTATTCATACCAGTAGTATTAGTACGTACTTTCGTATTCTGTTGGTATTAGATTTCTATCACTACCTGTTGTTTCTCTCATTTCAGCCATCTTACTATTTGGTTGTATTTATACTACTTTTAGATGGCGATCTCATGTGTTGCACTTCTTGTTTTTTCTTCATTAATATGATGCTTATGTTTCCTTGAGTCAAGGGTCTATTGAAAACAACTTCTCTATCTCAACAAGGTGAGGTTATGTGAGACCACATAAGACTGCGTACACACTATCCTCTCTAGACCATATTATGTGAGATTATATTGGGTTTGTAGTTGTTGTTGTCGTCAGGACATACCTATGTAGAAATTTAATCGACAAGTTTTTATCTCGAAACTGGTTCAATTTTTTCAAATCTAACTCCAAATGAATTCAATTTGAATAATATTCTAATACTACAGTTCCAAATGGTTAGATTCAAGTCAAACCTTCAAAAATCAATATATCCCCTTTGTCTTTGTTAACAATCAACTCAACAAAATTCAGCAATGGTGTTTATCAAATTTCTTCGACCCAACCAATGTGTACCAACCACAAATAAGCAATGGTTCTTTAATATTTTATAGCACATATGAAGAAGATGGAAAAGGAGGAGAAAGAAGTTCTAAGGGTCTACACCTATTTGCAAAACTTTTATAAACGAGGACAAAGCTAAATTAATGTCAGGCAGAAGGACACTAGTAAAATTTCTTGGTTTAAGAGTAGCTAAAATGAAAATGAAAAAAATATAGATTAAATAAAATTAAAAAAGAGAAATTGGGAACATTGTGACAACATATAATATGAATTGAAAAATTATTTTTGCCTTAAATTACATTTGGCAAAGATAACCCAAAAAAATTAGCATTGTATAGTTAAATCGCGAAAAAACCTACTTCCCTATTTGTTCTCTCACTATAGCCCCCTCTCTACCTCTCTTTGTCGTCTCCCTCTCACTCTCTCTTCCCATATTTCTGCTTATATCTCTCCTATCTCATTCTCATTTACTAATGAAGATTCTCATCATCTCATTTTATTTTAACTTATAAAATGTAGCAAATGAAGGCACGGCCTTAAATAGTTGCAAAACAATAAAATTCAAATTTCACATTGTTCTCCTTTTCTCGTTTCTCTTATTTTTTTACAAAACATCCTTCGTTGTTAGTTTACCAACAATTCACATGCTATTACAATATTAAATTCTGGATGGAGTTTGCTTTCCTGCGTTAGCTTTCGGCTATTAGAATGGGGGGTATTATATTGCCAATTTCTTTTTAGCATTTCATGAATTTAGCACAATATACTGGCTGTTATAAAATCTTGAATTATGGTGGATGTCTATAATCATCAAAGGAGTAATAATCATCACTCTTTTTCATTATCTCCATCACCTCCCCTCTCCCTCCCTCCCCCCAGCCCCAATGATTTTTCTCTCAAATGTTTAATGAGATATTTATTTAATGACTATTCCACTCAATAGTGGTCATTCCTCTCACTATTTTACAATAGTGATTCTTCACTTTTCACGTCTATATAAAGGCCTTGTAATAGATAGAAAATATAACATAATTGATGAATAAATAAGAATCTCTCATCTTCCTTCTCTCTATCTCCATTTTTTGTTCATGTTTTGCTAATTTCCTTTAAGTTTCATAACACGTTATCAACACAAAGTCTCTAACCTCAAGGTTGAATTCACTTCTGGTAAGGTATTTCTCGATGATCTATTATCAAAATTATCAAGCCTAACAATTCTTTAAGATTTTGATATCAGATATATATATGAGTATATTCCGCCGAATGAATGTTGGTTCCTTCATTTTTGTTTTGTTGTGATATTTCATTATAATATAAACTTGAGCATCTTGTTCACGAATATAGTATTATTAAATTTCATGAACTAAATAATAGGTGACATGCGGTAGACTAAATAATCTACAAATAAAAATTATACTTTAATATGTATGCTTATAGTTTACCTTATAATACGATTTTAGTATGCCTAGTATAACAATTATACATTAGTTTATTGTCAATATTGTATAATATAATGTAATAATACTCGTAACTATTTTATTTTAATAAGATAAAATATTAGTATAAGAAGTATGTACTACACCAAATTTTTCATTGATGATAGTTCTTATCAAATTAACCCGTTGAATCATTTCTATATGGAAAGCATATAGTAGTAGATAGTAGACAGAGATTTGTCCACTATTTTTTTGATTCCCTGATTGACTTAAAGGTTCTGCTATATCTCTTTATTTTTCTAGAGAGCATAATACTTAGTTTTCACAAAAGTGCATGGTAACTAGTAGTACTATTATTTTATTTGATACATCATTTTTCTTTAATGTTCTGGTCATATCACTTTCATCTTGAAGTAGGCTTATTCAGCAAAAACCACATGTGAATTTTCAATATTGTTTTGTATTTTCATATATCTGTTTCACACTAATTACTTAGCTGATTTGAGTAAATGAAAGTCTATTGTTGAGAATATATCCAAATGACGTTATGAAGAGTTTAACTCAAGAGGTAAGAATTTTCTCCATATTTAAAATTATTCTTCTCCTTTTTCTACTAATGATATCAACTTCAATGATTTCAAGTCGCAATGCACCATGAGGGTAAGACATCGGAATCAAGTCTTGATGCTCCTGATGATAAGAGTTAGGTTTGAGTCCCAATTTATTATGGCCTAACATGTCTTTATATTGGTAAGACATTGGGTTTGAGTCTCACTGTATCATATTGATGATATAATGACGACTAAAAAAAATAATATATTTTTCATGAAAAGGCATGAAGATTGCCTCACTTGATTTGCTCCATTCTTGAAGTGGATCTGGTAGCTGCGCATAATAAGTCTAAATGAAGACAAGTGGTTGACCAATGTACGTGGATGTTCCAAAGAACAAAATAATAATAGTCATCACTATGATTATAAAAGAAGAACAATAAGGGTTCTCAAAATGGTCCTTCAAAAGGTGAAGGCAATTTTTACCATCAAATTGATATGGAAAAATAATAAAGCACGTCGCTATGACTATACTCTATTCCTTGAAGAGAATGTGACTTGTGATAAACATTGAGAATGCAGACATATTCATGAAGGTGAATGTGGCAATATGTGATAAAAGTAATGAATAAAGACATGAAATGCATGATTGGATGAATACCACACAACTCACAACTCACCACTAAGAGAGGTTTTAGTTAAATAAAGAAAATAAATTTTATTGTTTGGATACATGAATACGTCAAAAAAATATTTTGGCATGCCTTTTAAAAGTTATTAAAGGCAAAATTAAAGCAAGAAATAATTTTGCTTTGGTGATTTGACCATGACAATTATTATTATATGATTTTCTCCTTAAATGAGATATTCACCATATGGATGGTGTGACAAAAGATCTTATAGTACAAAGTCAATTAAGAGCTCTGGAAGAGCTAATTTGTTACTATCCAGATGGGAAAATTTTTTCATGACATTAATATTGTATTAAGTTTCAAAAGAAACTTTTTGTGTTTCAAATGTACAAGCCAAAGTGGTTGGGATATTGAGATTATTAATGAAAGGAATATTGCAACAACAACAACAACAACAACAACAACATACCCAGTAACATCCCATACTGTGGGGTTTGGGGAGGATATTGTGTACGCAGACCTTACTCCTACCTTGTAAGAATAGAGAGGTTGTTTTCAATTGATCATCGGCTTAGGAAAGCATAAGCACCACATTAATGAAATATAGACAAGAAGGGACGATACCAAGAAACCATATAAAAGCAGAATAAAAACAACCAAATAGTAAGGTGATCAACAATGAAAGAAATAATGGTAAGTCATAAAAACCTACTACCAACAGAAAGTGAGAGTGCATGACAATACTATTGTTATGAACACTCTCGACTACCTACTATAATATCCTAATCCTCGACCTCCATACCTTTCTATCAAGGGTCATGTCCTCGGTCAGCTAAAGTTGCGTCATGTCTTGCCTAATCACCTCACCCCACCTCTTCTTTGGCCTACCTTTACCTCTCTGTAATCCCTCCAATGTCAACCTCTCACACCTCTTCACCGGGCGCCTGTTCTCCTCCTCCTCACATGATCAAACCAACTAAGTCGTGCTTCCCACATCTTGTCCTCAATAGGGGCCACACACGCCTTGTCGCGAATAACCTCATTTCTGGTCCTATTTAACCTGGTGTACCCGCATATCCATCTCAACATCCTCATCTCTGCTACCTTCATCTTCTAGACATGAGCGATCTTGACTGGCCAACACTCAGCCATATACAACGTCATTGGTCTGACTACCACTCTGTAGAACTTATCCTTAAGTTTTTGTGGCACCTTCTTGTCACACAGAATACCGGAAGCGAGTCTCCATTTCATCCATCCCGCCCAATATGATATGTGACATCTCCATCAATCTCCCCATCCTTCTAAATAATAAACCCAAGGGACTTAAAGCTCCCTCTCCTAGGGATGACCTGCGAGTCCAGCCTCACCTCTTGTTCCCTTCCTTGAGTCTCGCCACTAAACTTATACTCCAAGTATTCTGTCTTGATCCTACTCAGAAACCTTTAGATTCCAGGGTCTGCCTCCACACCTTTAATTGTGCTTTCACACCATCTCGTATCACGTCAATCATTACAATATCATCTGCAAATTGTATGCACCACGGCACCTCCCCTTGGATGTGGCGCGTCAGTACATCCATCACCAGAGCAAACAAAAAAGAGTTGAGTGCCGACCCCTGATGCAACCCCATCATCACCAGAAAATGGTCTGAGTCCTCACCCACCGTCCTCACTCGGGTCTTTACTCTATCATACAGGTCCTTAATCAACCTAACGTAGGCAACAGGTACACCTCTAGCCTCCAAACATCTCCACAAAACCTCCCTCGGAACTTTATTGTACGCCTTTTCCAAGTCGATGAACACCATATATAAGTCCTTCTTTCTCTTCCTATGCTGCTCCATCAATCTCCTAACAAGGTAAATGACTTCTATAGTCGAATGCGCCGGCATAAACCCAAATTGGTTCTCAGAAATAGACACACTCTTCCTCACCCATAGCTCTACCACTCTCTCCCAGACTTTCATAGTATGCATAAGGAGCTTCATACCCCGATAGTCATTGTAATTTTTGATATCACCCTTGTTCTTGTATACAGGAACCATCGTGCTCCACCTCCACTCTTCGGGCATCTTCTTCATTCTAAAAATGACATTAAATAACCTAGTGAGCCACTCCAAGCCTTCCTTGCCCGCACTCTTCCAAAAAATGAAAGGAAGATTGAATATCTTCAAATTACTATGATCATACCGGGTAAATATAAAAGGTTACCCAACTTTTATTCTATTTGTACTACACAAGTATAAGCATGATGATAAAATCACATGCCACAAGTAAACTAGAGGTTTACTGAAACAAATATTAGTTGGCATGACCGATTGGCTATCCCGGTTCAATTATGATGCCAAAAATTAATTGAGAATTCACGTATATTGAAGAAATAGAAGATTCTTCAAGAATTCTCTTGTGCTGCTTATTATCATGATATACCAGTTAAGATTGGAATTGAATCCCTTGATTTCTGAAACAAATAAAAGGTGATAAATATATGGGCTCACTCACCTGCCATGTGGACCGTTTACTATTATATAATTTTAATAGATGCATCTATTATATGATCACATGTGCATTTGTTATCAACTTGCAGTATGACTTTTGCAAGGTTGCTTGCTCAAATTATTAGAACACAGTTCCAGAATATAAATTATGGTGATTTATCTTGATAATGCTGGTTTAAATCCAAGTTGGTTTAAATTGTATGCCTCTAATTATAGCTAAATCATTGTTTACGAGAACAACACTCTCAAAACGAAATTTGGTATGAGATGTATTATTTAATATACAGCAGCACTTGTACGCATCTAGCCAAGTTATGAAAATTCCTCCCTATCACAATTGGTTCAGGGTTAGGAACCAAATAATTTTCATTTAGAAATATGGATGTGCTATATGATTTAATATGCCACCACAATGCACAGAGATGGGTTCCCAAAGGAGGTTCGAAAATGTGTTGGTGATCCCAACATTAGGGGGAGAAAATGGGTAGCTGAGAAAGTGATACGGGGAATGAATTATTATGAGTACATATATATCCTCGTACAAGTAAATATGAACTTGAAGTTCAAGTGATAACTCATTTGCAAATTATTGCCAGACACATTTGCTGACCCAAAGTTAAATGTCATATTTCAGCTGCTAATGCTCCAAATAGAATAAAGTCCATGAGGGACAGAGTCTATGGCACGCAAGAAGCGTAACAGACCAATCGGTTCCAAAGATAAAACTCCTTGAAAAAGGAGAGGAGCAAATGTTCAAGATGGTCATAATAAGGAGGCAAGTGCTCTAGAAGAGCACCACGACATAACACTTCATAAGACCTCATGGGACAGGCTCAGGTACCTGAAAATAATGAGATCTCGATAAGTTATGTCTTTATTGAGTGATGATAGAACCGATGCAAAATGATCGTCGACGTTATTGTTAATATAATGTAGCATTCAATATTATTAATATTGACGAGGATCTTGATCTCATATGTGTCATGAAATTTGGACAGATAAATGATTGACCAAAATGGAAAAATGTAATTCAAGGAAAATTGGCTTCACTCGAAAAAAGTGAAGTTTTCGGACCAGTAGTCCAAACACCTGAAGGTGTCAAGACAGTGGGGTAAAAATGGGTTTTTGTGCGAAAACAAAATGACAAAGGTGAAGTCATAAGATATAAAGTACGACTTGTGGCACAAGGGTTTTCGCAAAAGCCTGGTATTGATTATATGGAGATACATTCTCTTTTTGTAGATGCAATTACCTTCAGCTATCTAATAAATCTAGTAGTCCATAAAAATCTTGATATGTAGTTAATGGATGTTTTCACAGCATACTTATATGGCTCATTGGACAATGAATTTTTTATGAAACTCCCTGAAGGATTTAAAGTTCTTGAAGCACATAAAAGTTCAAGTAAACTTGTTCAATAAAGTTTCAGGAATCCTTATACGGACAGAAGCAATCGGGGATGATGTGGTACAATTGCCTTAGCGAGTATTTGCTAAAGCAAGGGTACAAAAGTGACCCTATTTGCCCTAATGTCTTTATTAAGAGGTCTGAATCTCAATTTGTCATCATAACTGTGTATGTTGATGACTTGAATATCATTGGCACTTCTAAAGAGCTTTCAAAGGCAGTAGAGTGTTTGAAGGAAGAATTTGAAATTAAAGATCTTGGTAAGACAAAAGTTTGTCTTGGCCTACAAATATATATATATGTAACAAATGGAATTTATGTCCATCAATCAACATATACTGAAAAGGTTTTAAAGTTATTTTATATGGATAATGCACATCCATTGAGTACCCCCAATGGTTGTGAGATCTCTTGACATAAATAAAGATCCACTTCGGCCTCAAGAAAATGATAAAGAGCTCGTTGGTGATGAAACTCCATACCTTAGTGCAATTGGGGCACTGATGTATCTTGCCAACAATACCCGGACAGATATTGCTTTTGCAGTAAGCTTATTAGCAAGATTCAAATCCTCCCAAACACGAAGATATTGGAATGGTGTTAAGCATATATTTAGATATCTTAGAGGAACTCTAGATATGGGATTGTTTTATTCTAATGAATTTAAGTCTGAAGTGATTGGGTATGTCGATGCAGGTTATTTCTCTTATCTACATAAAGCCCGATCTCAAACATGCTATTTGTTTATATATGGAGGTACAACTATATCATGGCGTTCAATAAAACAAACAATAGTTTCCACATCTTCATATCATGATGCGATAATAGCTATTCATGAAGCTAGTCGGGAATGTGTTTGGTTGAGATCAATAACTCAGCATATTCAGGAAATGTGTGGTTCTCTTATGAAAAAAAAAATAATCCAACTACATTATATGTAGACAATGCTGCTTGCATTGCTCAACTGAAAGGAGGATACATCAAAGGAGATAGAACAAAGCACATTTCACCAAAGTTCGTTTTCATGCATGATCTTCAACAAAATGGTGAAATTAATGTTCAACGGATTCGTTCATG
Organism: Nicotiana paniculata; assembly: GCA_005239505.1. Lineage (NCBI taxonomy): Eukaryota > Viridiplantae > Streptophyta > Magnoliopsida > Solanales > Solanaceae > Nicotiana > Nicotiana paniculata. Next base: position 36,106 of record ML347538.1, read on the forward strand.
TAAAAATTTGGATGATTTGTTCACTAAGGCATTACCAACTTCAATATTTGAGAAGTTGAGACAGAAGATTGGAATGCATTGTCTTCGAGAAACAAAGTGATGTTTTCATGAGGGGGAGTAAGATACACATTGTACTCTTTTTCTCATAGCCTAGTTGTCCCACTGGGTTTTCCTGGTAAGGTTTTTAACGAGGCAGCAAATAAAGCATATTACAGATATATGTACTGATTTTCCTTCACTAAGATTTTTTCCCACAGGATTTTTTCTTAGTAAGGTTTTAACGAGACATATTATCTATGGATATCCAGGGGTGTTATAAAATTTTGAATTATGGTAGACGTCCATAACCACCAAAGGAGTAATACTCATTACTCTTCTCCATTTTTTCCATAACCTCCTCCGTGATCTTCCTCCATGATCTTCCTCTCAAATGATTAATGACATATTTATGTAGTGACATTCCACTCAATAGTGGCCATTTCTCTCAATAGTGGCCATTTAACTCACTATTTTACAATAGAGATTCTTCACTTTTCATGCCTATATAAAGGCCTTGTAATAGATAAGAAATATAACACAATTGATGAAGAAATAAGAATCTCTCCTCTTCCTTCTCTATATCTCCATTTATTGTTCAAGTTTTTGTTACACCCCATATTTTTGTACGTGGAAGTACTCAATAAGCAAATTGATATAAGCTCGGAAATGAGATGTTTCATCCCGCATTTTTGTACATTAAATTTTCATCGTATGTTAATCGACGTAAGTTAGGAAATGAGATTATTTTGAGATTATAAGTATTATGCTATTTCAAAATAAGTGATAAGTAAATTCGTGAAGGTGAGAGAGTAAGCAAATCAAAGAAAATGAGTTTCGTCAACATTTTGAGCTAAAATATGGTCCAAGCTATAATACCCCGTATTTATGGACTAGTGTCATATACGGTGCCACATGACCATGATGGTAAGATGTATAAAGTGTATTAAAAGTGAGTAGTATTTTTAGTAATTTGAGATAATTCTTAATTATGTGGATAATTGGATAATTAGTAATTTTAGTGGGAGATTAACTAATTAATTAATTTATTTGGATAAGTTTGATTAGTCTCCTTAACGTGGCAGCCCAAGAAATGACTCATTAGTCATTAAATAGGTGGCACATTAGGGGTCTTTAGGCCAAAGCTTAATCATCCTAAAGTGGGGCCCAAAAAAACCAATAAATTTAAGAGACCCCTTATCTCATTAAGGTGATGTTAAGCTTGCTAAAGCTTACGGATGGAAATTTGTTTGGTGATGCTAAGCTTACGGATGGAGTTCAAACAATTTGTTTGAAACTTCATGATATGATAAAGCGTGAGATTTGTGGTTCTAAGGGAGTACAGTGCAATCTTTCTCAAGAATATCGATTTTTTCCTACCTCGATCCGCTGTTACGTATTTTTTGCAAAAGACGTGTGTTAGTGGGATTGTCAAGAGAATCCGTTAAGGTATGTTACAGCTATCTCTTCTTTCTTTTTGGCATGATCCATATGATATAAACGAAATGAGCAAATGCACACTTCCATAAATGACTATATTCATAGAAATACTAGAGGTTCCTATGTTCTTGATTCCCCATATGTCTTTTTATTCTTTCGTTTGTTCATGGATCTCAAAAAATATGTAAGTTGATAATGTTTATTCCATGGTATTAGTCAGAGGCATAATGGTCTCATGACGTTCCAAGAGATTTTATTACGTACTTCTCATGCATTGCATTCATTTATACATGTACATTGACCCATGACCAGATGGTGTTATATATATATATATATGGGAAAATGTTACGACATTATATACGCACCACCACCTGCTCAGCTGGTATATGTTGATGATTTTGCCCACAGTAGTTGAGATGATATGATGGGATGCCCTCAGAGGCTTGATGATGTTATGTACACATATACCTATGCATGGTATGGCAATTATACGCATATGCATGGCATTTTAAATATTAAATGATTCACAAAGCTATTCAGATTTACATGTCGAGTCTTCTACTCCATGTTTCTCTCATGTCTATTATTTATTGATTTCATTCCTTACATACTCGGTACATTATTTGTACTAACGTCCATTTTTCCTGGGGACGTTGCGTTTCATGCTTGCAGGTCCCGATAGACAGGTCGAGAGCCCTCCAAGTAGGCTATCAGCTCAGAGAAAGGTGTTGATGCGCTCCATTTGCTCTGGAGTTGCTTATCTGCTTAGTATAATTTGGACGTGTATTGATTAGTATGGCGAGGCCCTGTCTCGACCTTTATGATACTTATGTACTCTTAGAGGCTTGGAGATAGATGTCATGTATACGGATACTTCTATGGCCTTGTCAGTCTATGTTTTGAGTTTACAAATGATCATAATGGCCTTATAGTCCCGTATGTCACGTGTATATGTTTCTATATCAGGTTGGGTTCTTTTATGTCGAGTATTCTCTCATGTTTATTCTAGTTATCTAATGACAGCCTTTGTGGTCATTTACGTATGATAGTATGACACGAAAGATATGTTATGTTGGTACTCGGTTGAGTAAGGTATCGGGTGCCCGTTGCAGCCCATAGGTTTAGGCCGTGACAAAAGTGGTATCAGAGCAGTTCTGTCCTAGGGAATCTACAAGTCGTGTCTAGTAGAGTCTTGTTTATGGGTGTGTTGTGCACCACACTATAAGCAGGAGGCTACAGGGAATTTAGGACTGTCACTCTTTCTTCTTACTCTAGATCGTGTGGTAGACCTCAGGTGTAAGAACTCAATTTCCTAAACTCTATCTTATTCGTAATGCAACGATACCTACATCCAGAAAGGCGGTTGGTAAAAGATATAGTTGTGAAAGAGTTGAGTTAGAGGAACTCGATTTTTGCGTCATGCTTATAATGGATAAATATGAGGTACTCAACAGATTATGTGTGTATTAAGATATGTAAGCTTCTTGATAATGATCCTTAAGGTAAGATTATCTACCCATATAGTGAAAATCAATGAGAGATTCAGGAGGTAGATCTAAGTTTCAAGAAGTAAAAGAAGCAATGTGAAAAAGGTTACAAGGTACCCAGCTAATGAAGATTATCAGTATTAACAATTCAGGCAGAGGAATATAAGTTTTTTGAGTTACCTTTAACAATAACATAAATATGTACAATTGGCCACACCCATCTCATCTATGCCCTATGGGGGCTAACAGAAGTAGTATAAGAGAAGGACGAATATCAGGATCTGGCTGGGGTTAGAGTGACCCAAAATGGTGGATGGATTGTTTGCATTAGTTAACATTTCCGAAGGATATTGCAAATCTGCTAATAGATCTCCTTGTGAGACACCCAAATGGTGCACTATAAAATAGTACAGCTAGATATGAGTACTATAAAGACAAGAACTGGAATCCTAGAAAGCATAGATATTACCTTAGTGTGGCTCCTATCCTTAGTAGATAAAGAATGTTAGGCAACCAGAAGAGCCAGTGGATGGAGAAAAGGAAGTTAAAAGCAAAAGAATATCTTGCTAAAGTTCTCAGAATAAAGTGATAGACAGAATTATTAGCAGGGAAATAAGAAGAGAGTTAATGAACCATTAAGAGTAAGATGTGATACATGGATAACGGTAGATAAAAAAAGACAGTATTACAGAGTCTATAGTCAAGAGAAGAAAAAGACGATAGGTGATAGTTCTTGAGACAACAAAGGAGTATAGGCCATAAAGTCATATCCTCATTTTGAGAAATAAGTTCGTGACTCCAACGTGATTACTATAAGGAAAAGTTATACCCCGGAGTAATAGAAATCATTATAAGTTGGTGAACAAGATAAACTAAACATGAATTAGGGACTGAGTGATTCATAATAGTTGGCATCATGAGAAATTCAGATATTGCATTCCGGCGATAATAGAATGGACGTCAGAAGAGTAGCCTTTAAATGTCATTCAGGAAGACGCTTTCCTAAAGCAAGCAATATGAGCATAGTTAAGCTTAAGGGGTTGTATGTGCAAGTTATACTAAGTGTCACCCTCGCGAGTAAGGAAATTTATAAGCCTTGGTACAAAAGGATTACCGCAAGGCGATTAAGGATCATGGATGATATGAATAGACGCCTAAGAGGAAGAGGTAAAACATCTATAGGTAGCTCGTCGTAACACTAAATCTTAGTATTCCCCTAAAGGGGAAAATATGGAGTGGTGTGGCATTAATAAGTCAGAATTAAGTGGTTCTAGTAACTATGAAACGGTAAGGGAAGAATACGATAAAAATGAGAAAGGAATGGGATTGCACTTATCCGAATCCTACAGATATGCAACGATTCCAGAACATTATTTAAGCACGACGTCAAGGAAAGGAAGTAAGGGTTCCTACCCGGAATGTTATTGATAAATAAGGAGCCAGTGCGAGAAGTAAGTTAAGACAAAGGAAATAACCCAAGAAAGATTATGTGGAATATTGATATTAGAATGGGCCAACGAGTAGTTAGTGTCACACCTCCTTTTTCACCTGTAAGGGTAATAAGGGAGTTTTCCCACTTTAGGTGACATTATTCGATTTTGGGATTATTTATTTAATTTTCAGAGTCGCCACCCATATTTTTTACGGTGTTCCGGGACACCATTTACTTATCGAAATCCCAAACCGAGGAAATTTTTGACTCTGTTTAAAAATGTCTGCGAACTAGAAATCCGGGTAAGGAATTCTGTTAACCCGGGAGAAGGTGTTAGGCACTCCCGAATTTCGTGGTTCTAGCACGGTCTCTTAATGATTAAACTTGGCCAAAAATTGTTTAATTGCTGATTTTAGTACCTAAATGGATTTTATATTTTTACCGTTTTTATTCAATTGTATTTAAAGAATTATCTTAAGACGGGTTACATATGCGTAAACCCGTTGAAATTGTACGTGTCAAAAATCATGTCACGCGTACGTGTACATAATTCACGACACTTGATTCATTTAAAGAAATAGCCAAAGTAGCGCAAGCGCGTATTTTTGTTTTGGTTGTAAAAAGAAATCAAAATCACGTCACGCGAACATGTACGCAATTATGATAATAATTTTAAAAATATGCTCCTAAAGGCATATCTACAAATATTCATTTTTAAATCATATTCGTGTCACGCAAACGTGTACACAATCATGATAATTTGATCAATTAAAAACATGCCTAAAACTTTCTAACTTATTTGAATCATTTTTATGGAGAAATACTTATTAAAGAAAAATAGGCCATCTTGTTACTTCATTAACTTGGGCCTTGTCAAAATTATACTAAAGGCCACTAAGACAATATGTATATGAAAAAAAAACTAAACCTTTAAATTTAGAACCAACAACCCAATTTCACATTTCAATCATTCAAACCCAACGATACTTAGTCAATTAGTTATATGACCCATACTTTAGCATTTGACAATTATTCCAAATTAATGAGAACAGTGGAATAGAAACCCACATCAAATGAAAGCAACATATCTCAAAAGCATACGAACACAATCAGTAAATAAAGCACATCAAATAAGATCTAGTCAGGAAACTTATTTCAAATACATAAATAACTTTGGAAAGAGAAAAGGGCTGGACCTTTTGTATTTCTATAAGAATTTGCAAGCCAAATCATTAACAAGGTAGCCTAGAAATGGAATAAAGATTGAGAAGTTGGCGACGAAACTTTGACAGTAATTTGGACTGCAACTGGAGCTTGCGAACAGAACCTCGAACGAAAACTTTTCCGGTCACCTTGACCAACCTTTTCCGCAGACGATTTTGGGAGGCTGGACGCTGGAGTTATGGCTGAGATTTGAACTGTTTTCGCCACTGATTTTAAAGGAGTTTTCAGGTGTTTTTGTGAACTGATTTCTAGTGTTTTTGGGGCCAGAAAAAGGCTGGATGTTGCTGTGTTTGTGGTTAAAATGGTTTAAGGCATGGTGGAATGGGGTTACTCTAATACTCTGTTTCTATCCCTCTGTGGATTGTGTGTCCAAATGAGAAAGAAAGTGCTGCTTTTTTTGTGTGAATTTAATGGACGTTCTCTCCTCTAATCTACTCTAATATCCCCTTTATCTAATTGTCTGTCCTCCTCTTTTTGGGTCTTCAAAGTGTGTATATTTATACAAGTACAATCTCTTTGTTAAAGTGTGTTCATGGAAAGGATGGGCGAAAAAGTGGGGGAGGATCGTGTGTGTGTGCTGTGAGGGGGAGAGGAGACGTGAGAGGGTGGGGAGTTAGGGAATTTTTTATTTTTTTTTTCGATTTTTTTTTTGTTTAAAATTTAAAAGAAAATTTTAAGTAAAATTCAATAAAGATACTAAGACAAAAAATATTTGTTGAAATAAAGTAAATTACATAGCTAAAAATATTAGCCAAGTACTATGAGACGTAGATATCATATACATAAGAGAACTAAATATTTACACTATAGTTAAATTATACTAACCAAAATACCATAAGTATGTATATGTACATGTATATATATTTGTGAAATTTCTTTTTTTTTTTTTATAAGAAAATAAAAAATAAAAATAAGACTTATACTCTAAGAGTATGAGTATTATGTATATATATATTAAGAGTAAGATAAGAATTTAAAATATTAAGATGAAACCTCAAAGAAATATTTACTAAAGTAGTATAGAATTTGGGTGTGGTAAAAAATTAGTTATTCACAGCATTCCCCTCTTTGCTTGGAAACATGGAGAGTTTTCAGGCAAAGAAAAATGAACAAGGTGACTGATTTTTTACCTCACTATTATTTAACAATGAAGAGAAGATAAAAGAAAAGGATGTGACCAAGCCTTGGTTTTAGGCCGCCTACATATCTTGGGTTATAAGGGAATCAGGTCATGTGTAGTTCAAGTGGAAGAAGAGTGATGGAGTATGCTTAAAGGCAGAGTCGAGTAAAGTTCCGTCGAGGTTCCGATCCGCAGTTCCGACTATTACATCAAAATGAAAAGAAAATTACATACTCTTGAAATCTAAGAGTTACAAAATTCCTATCTAAATGCCATCTAGAGTCTTGTTGTTGATTCTTGACTTGCTTCCTTCATTGACTTTAGATTGAAACTTGATGTTCTCCGATATAAAAGACTATGAAATATTCTCACAGACTTATTTTTTAATCAGATGATGAGAAAATTGATCTTGATCATATGTCTCTGCATGCATTATGTCAACGCTGGTTGCAGCTGGTATTGAGATCAACATTCCATTTTCTTCGGCAAGAGATGGAATCTTATTTTTTTTTGCACATCCAAATCGTGCTTTGCAGAAAAACCTACAAGCCATCACAAATAAACAAAATGAGCAAAAATTTGCTGCCCCAGTTTGCACTAGGAAATTTTTGTGAGTTATTGAAAACACATTAAACTATCTTTGCTATTGCAGAACAAAGAATTGCAAAAGACACTTTTTTTTAAATAATAGGGGATGTCGTACCCAGTGTTAACAAGAATTCAGGCAACCAGGGGATGTAGTACCCTGTGTTGACGATAAAATGAGGCTCGTGGTACTCTAGGATGCTACTAGGGAATGTCGTACCCTATGTTGGCAGAAAAATGCAACCAGGGGATGTAATACCCTGTATTGGCAATAAGATGAGGTACGTGACACTCTGAGATGCTACTAGAAAATGTCCTACCCTATGTTAGCAATAAGAAATACAACCAGGGGATGTGTACCCTGTGTTGACAATAAAATGAGGCTCGCAGCGCTTTAAGATGATATTGGGGAATGTCATACCCTATGTTGGCAGAAAGTAATGCAGCCAGGGGATGTAGTACCCTGTGTTAGAAATAAAATGAGGCTCGTGGCACTTTGAGATGCTACTGGGGAATGTCGTACCCTATGTTGGCAATAAAAATGCAACCAGGGGATGTAGTACCATGTGTTTGCTATAAAATGAGGCTCCTGGCTCACTGAGATTCTACTAGGGAATGTTGTAGCCTATGTAGTCAAAAATTAATGCGACCAGGGGATATAGTACCCTGTGATTGGAAATGAAATGAGGCTTGTGGCTCTCTAAGATGCTACTAGGGAATGTCGTACCCTATGTAGGCAGAAAATAAATGCAGCCAGAGAATGTAGTACCCTGTGTTGGCAATAAGTAATGCGACCAGGGGATGTGGTATCCTGTGTTGAAGATAGCATATTTATTCCCTATAATGAAACTAAGAATAACATGATTACATGTATATTAGAAGAAAACCAAGGATTTGAGAACTTCACTTGGTGGTGTTCGTCTTTTCACGAACTGGTTCCCTAAACAGTTGGTAAACAACCCCGGCATCCAACCATTTGATGATCTCTTTCTTCACTACCTCTTGCATAGCCTCATTCAATCTTCTTCTACAGAAGGTTTGGCATCCTCCTCCAGAATAATCTTGTGCATGCAAAAGGCGGGGCTTATACCCCGAATATCCGTCAATGTCCAACCTATTGCTTTCTTCCTCCTTTGAAACACCGCCAAGGTAGAATCTACCTGCACGTTAGTTAAGCACGAGGAAAGAATAATAGGTAAAGTGGAACACACTTCGGTCACCAGATCCACAAACGAACACACTTCGTTGCTATTTGGCTACGTTATTGATTTGCATACATGGAACACCACTTTTTCATTGCCCACCCGGAAGGTGAGCTCACCATCTTCCACATCAACTAGGGCCTTCACCGTAGAAACAAAAGATCTCCCCAAGATAATAGGCACCTCGTAGTCAACCTCACAGTCAAGGATCACAAAATCTGCTGGAAGGATGAACTTGTCGACCCGAACTAACACATCATCAATTATCACCAATGGCGTTTTCATTGTCCGATCTTCCATTTGCAACCTCATAGATGTGGGTCTTGGTTTCCCAATCCCCAATGTTTTGAACACAGAGTAAGGCATCAAGTTAATGCTTTCCCCCAAATCACATAAAGCTTTAGCAAAACCGGCACTCCCAATAGTGCACGGGATTGTGAAGGTACCGGGATCTTCTAACATTGGAGCCATGGAGTGCACAATAGCACTCACTTGATGTGTCATTTTGATCGTTTGACAGTTTATTGATCTCTTCTTCGTTACCAAATCCTTCATGAACTTGGCATATCCTGACATTTGTTCTAAGGCTTCAACCAATGGCACATTTATGGACAAACTTTTCATCATATCAATAAATTTCTTGAATTGATTCTAGTTGTTTTACTTTGCGAGTCTTTAAGGATATGGATGAGGAGGCCTTGGAAAGGGTACCTTGGCGTTTTGCACTATCGGATTCGGTATATCTATCACATGCTCCCTGGACGAGTTCACTTCCTCTTGAGTCTCCTCCACACTTTCATCAATGTCAATTCTCACCTCTTCATTCGCTTGAACATCATTTCTTGGAATGTGATCTTCTTGAACCAACACATCATCATCCACATTTCTTCTTTGGTTTGAGGTGCTTGCAACTCCACCTCTCTCGCTTCTTGTTGTTACGTCCATTGCATGCCCCATATTGTTCCCACCCTTCGGTTTCACCACCGTATCACTAGGTAGTGCCCCTTTAGGGCGAGTATTTAAATCTTGAGAAATTTGTCCAAGTTGAACCTCCAAATTGCATATAGAGGTGTTGTGGGAGGCCAATTGGGCATCCGAGTCAGCATTTTTCTCCATCGTTTGCTTAAACATATTTTCAATCTGTCTCATTTAACTATTAGAAGAACTAGGACCTTGTGACGGATATGTAGGTGGTTTGTTAGGTTGTTGATACATCGGGGGCCTTTGAAAACCTGAACCCCAATTTCCTTGATTGTTATTGTTCCAACCCCCTTGATTGTTTTTGCTTCCCTAATTACTTTGATTGTTGCCTCCCCAATTACTTTGATTATTTCCTCCCCAATTTCCTTGGTTACCTTGATTACCCCGATTGCTTTGATTATTGTTATTTCCCCAATTGCCTTGGTTGTTGTTATTGCCACTACTCCAATTTCCTTGTTGACCTTGGTTGTTCCAATTCCCTTGGTTTCCTTGTGATCTCCATTGTTTTTTATTTGTAGCATTGCTTCTTTGACCTTGATAATTGTTCACATATTGAACCTCTTCATCTTGCTCATTATTCGAATCACCTTGATCATACCCACTATTATCTTCCTCAAATTTTTCCGGATGGTTTTGTACTTGTTGGCCTCTTTGTCATATCGTGTTCAACATCATGTTCACCCCTTCCATAGCATTCACTTGTTTCGGCCCTTGAACCTGTTGAAGTTGAGCCTTGGCCAATTGGTTCATTGTGGTTGTCAAATCCGTAATAGCTTGCCCATGATCATGTATATTCTTGTGTAGGTTAATGATATTTGGGTCACCTTGAGGAACATTGGATCTACTTTTCCATGCCGACGAGGTATCCGCCATCTCATCCAAAATTTCACAAGCTTCGCAATAAGGCGTGTTCATGAAGTTACCCCCGGCGAGTTGATTTACCACACACTGATTTGTTGTGTTGATCCCCCTGTAGAAGGTTTTATGGATCATGGCCTCGGTCATATCATTATTTGGGAACTCCTTAACCATGGTACGATATATTCCCCAAATCTTGTGCAATGTCTCATTGGGCTCCTGCTTGAACGCTAGAATTTCATCCCTGACTGTAGCCATGTGCCCCGGAGAGAAGAATTTAGCAATGAACTTTTCGTCCAACTCATCCTAAGTATGGATGGAATGATTAGGGAATCTCTATAACAAGTCCAAAGCCTTTCCCCGTAGAGAAAAGGGAAATAGCCTAAAACGCAGTGCATCCTAGAAAACATTTGTTTGCTCGCTCCCCCAACAAGTATCAACGAACCCCTTGAGATGCTTGTAGGCTTTTTGGTGTGAAGCTCCGGTGAAGAAACCCCGTTGCTCAAGTATTGTAAGCATCATGTTGGTTATTTGAAAGTTGCCCGCCCTAATCCGTGGCGAGACTATAGCACTAGCATAACCCTCGTTCAGAAACACCCGGTGCGCTGCTCTTGGTGGAGGTGGGGGAGGGTTTGGGATAATATCATGAGGCATTCGGCCTCGTCTGTTTACTTGAGGCTCGGGATGAATCTCATCTCCTTGATCATCGTCTACCTCCTCCCCCAATTGAAAATTTCCGATGGGCTTGTTGTTGAGAACCATTTCGTACCTATAACCAATTCAAAACAAATTAGTGACTAGTAAGGAAAGAAAGAAAAAACACACAACAACCTAGATATATAGCTAAATCCGTTTAACTCCCCGGCAAGGGCGCCAAATATTGATCTCGGCCAAACCCACACCACAATTAGGTAGTGAGGCGGTCGATGCAATAATAAACCAAACGAAGGTCGGGATCGAATCCACAGGGAGTTAGAATAGGGATTAGGTATATATTTAGTGTGAATGTATGTTTTGACCCAAATTACACTTCCACAATATTGATTGTTGTTATACTTCTACTTTTTTCTATAGTTTGCAAGTATAAAACTAAGAGACAAGACGAACACCACCAATTGGGAACATGTTCTGAGGAGTATGCTTGTATGAATTTGGAACCTTGAAAGTCAGTTCTGGAGAGTAATGTTGGGCATCATGAGCATTCAGTTGTGGATCATTGTTGGACTTTTGAGCAAGATTCGGTTGAGGGACGGTGAAAGTATAGACAATGGGTACACTAGGTGGGTCATTTCTGAGGGTTGCGGTTGGAGGACGTGGAATGGAGGTACTAGGGATAGTGGGAAGGTTAATGCTCGGACTGAATCCAGGTTGGTACAATAGGTTATTTGTTACGGAGATGGGCACTTGATTTGTACCTAACACATTATGAAGATTATCCGAAGGCCCTATGGATAGTGGGGGTGGTGCCTGCCCATTCACCCAAGCTTGGTACATCTCGGCCAATTGTTGCTTTAACACTCTTACTTCTTCAACCCGTCACGAACCTTGTTCGACCAATTGTCCATGGACATCATCATTGTCTGACTCATTCTCACTGTTGTTTGCCATTCTACTTTTTCCTTTTGATCTCGTGTTGTAAGGGTGAGTCGCCAATTTAAATCACAAACCAACCACCTCTATTTAACTTTATCTCTTTTATTGACAAACAACAAATGTGTTAGAGTTAGGCATTTTGCAGATAATAATCACATATTGCACCTAATGCCTTTTCCATTTCTAAAATGATCTTGGAAGGTTTCATGCTTCACCCCGACTTATTGATTTATTTCCTCTTGAATTTAACGCTCTTTTTCTTTCTTTCTTTTTTTCAATTTTTTTAATTAATTATGGTTATGATCGCATCCGACGAGGATTGCCTACGTATCATGACACCGCATGAACCAAACCATTACGTAGTTCAGGGATCAAGAGTAAAGTAAATAAACTAACTCTTACTCTCATACAATTTAGACCAATGAAAGCTCCTAACAAGAAAAATATTTTTTGGATTTCTATTTATTTATTTATTTGAATTTTCGAAAGAAAGACCTCTAAAGATGAAGAAAATATTTTTGGATTTTGAATATTATATATTTTGGCTTTTTTCGAAATAAAGACTTCTAAAGAAGAAAGAACATATTTTTGGATTTTGAACTTTTATTTTGAATTTATGAAAGAAAAAAATTCTAGAGAAAAGAGAAAATATTTTTGAATTTGGATTTTTTTTTTTTAAAAATTCGAAAGAAAACTTCTGAAGAACAATGAAAATATTTTTGAATTTTTGAAAATTGGGGGCCGGACCCGATGAAGGTTGCCTAAGTATCTCACATCCTGTGAGAATCACACCCGCGTAGTTCGGTAAATATTTCAGGAATAGGATGACACTTTTTTTGAATATTCAGGCTTATTTTGTAATAATCTTTTTGGGGTAAATACTGAGATTTTTCAAAAAATCGGGCACATTTTCTCTCTCATATTTTCTTCCTTCTCGTTTTCCCTCAATATTTTTATATTTTGATTTTTATTTTTAGAAATCGGTCAACATGCACAAACCAAATCAAACATAATACACAAGTAGCACATAAGATGCATCAGGATGGTCATGTAATTCTTGGGTACACCTGTCCTAGACGGATCCAACCCCTATGTTGAGTCCCCAAAGTCAAATGCACATGATGCAAAAAATATTCCTACTAAGGATCCGGCATGAGGCTATGTTATTCTAGGTTTAAATCCTAGGGAGAGTGTTTTAGATCTGGCTTACCCAAGCAGACAGCTTGAGCCGAGGTGGGGCAACGTACCGGGAGCAGGAAAGACTACCCGGCCTAGTTACTGAGCCACAACCTCGTTCTAATTGGCATGACTTCTAACAGAAAAGTAGACCACGCGCACGTGTGCACCATAAATTCAACTCAGAAGGGAGGCGTAAGAAGGCAGTCTAATATAGTTCAAATAATGTCAAAGCGATAAATAAGCGGCAATTAAAACATAAGGTCCAAAAAATATATTAACATCAAATTAATAAAGCCAAATATAAATAACATTACAAGCTCGAATTCTGAACCCTGAATAAAAGTTCTGGGTTCTTATTCCCCAGCAAAGTCACCAGAGCTGTCACACCTCCTTTTTCACCCGTAAGAGTAATAAGGGAGTTTTCCCACTTTAAGTGACATTATTCGATTTTGGAATTATTTATTTAATTTTCAGAGTCGCCACCCGGATTTTTTACGGTGTTCCAGGAAACCATTTATTTATCGAAATCCCAAACCGAGGAAACTTTTGACTCTGTTTAAAAATGTCTGTGAACCAGAAATCCGTGTAAGGAATTCTGTTAACCCGGGAGAAGGTGTTAGGCACTCCCAAATTCGTGGTTCTAGCACGGTCTCTTAATGATTAAACTTGGCCAAAAATTGTTTAATTACTGATTTTAGTACCTAAATGCATTTTATATTTTTACCGCTTTTATTCAATTGTATTTAAAGAATTATCTTAAGACGGGTTATATATGCATAAACCCGTTGAAATTGTAAGTGTCAAAAATCATGTCACGCGTACGTATACATTATTCACGACACTTGATTCATTTAAAGAAATAGCCAAAGTAGCGAAAGCGCGTATTTTTGTTTTGGTTGTAAAAAGAAATCGAAATCACGTCACACGAACATGTGCGCAATTACGATAATAATTTTAAAAATCCGCTCCTAAAGGCCTCTCTACAAATATTCATTTTTAAATCATATTCGTGTCACGCGAACGTGTACACAATCATGATAATTTGATCAATTAAAAACAAGCCTAAAACTTTCTAACTTATTTGAATCATTTTTATGGAGAAATACTTATTAAAGAAAAATAGGCCATCTTGTTACTTCTTTAACTTGGGCCTTGTCAAAATTATACTAAAGGCTACTAAGACAATATGTATATGAAAAAAAAAACTAAACCTTTAAATTTGGAACCAACAGCCCAATTTCACATTTCAATCATTCAAACCCAACGATACTTAGTCAATTAGTTATATGACCCATACTTTAGCATTTGACAGTTATTCCAAATTAATGAGAACAATGGAATCGAAACCCACATCAAATGGAAGCAAAATATCTCAAAAGCATACGAACACAATCAGTAAATAAAGCACATCAAATAAGATCTAGTCAGAAAACTTATTTCAAAATGCATAAATAACTTTGAAAAGAGAAAAGGGATGGACCTTTTGTATTTTTATAAGAATTTGCAAGCCAAATCTTTAACAAGGTAGCCTAGAAATGGAATAAAGATTGAGAAGTTGGCGACGAAACTTTAACAGAAATTTGGACTGCAACTGGAGCTTGCGAACAGAACCTCGAACGGAAACTTTTCCGGTCACCTTGACCAACCTTGTCCGCAGACGATTTTGGGAGGCTGGACGCTGGAGTTATGGCTGAGATTTGAATTGTTTTCGCCACTGGTTTTAAAGGAGTTTTCAGGTGTTTTTGTGAACTGATTTGCAGTGTTTTTGGGGCTAGTAAAAGGCTGGACGTTGTTGTGTTTGCGGTTAAAAAGGTTTAAGGCATGGTGGAATGGGGTTACTCTAATACTATGTTTCTATACCTCTATGGATTGTGTGTCCGAATGAGAAAGAAAGTGTTGATTTTTTTTTGTGAATTTAATGGATGTTCTTTCCTCTATCTACTCTAATATCCCCTTTATCTGATTACCTGCCCTCCTTTTTTTGGGTCTTCAAAGTGTGTATATTTATACAAGTACAATCTCTTTGTTAAAGTGTTCATGAAAAGGATGAGCAAAAAAGTGGGGAAAGATCGTGTGTGTGTGTGCTCTGAGGGGGAGAGAAGACGTGAGAGGTGGGGGAGCTAGGGAAGTTTTTTTTTTTTTGTTTTTTTTTCTTCTTTTTTTTGTTTAAAATTTAAAAGAAAATTTTAAGTAAAATTCAATAANCAGTTAAATTATACTAACTAAAATACCATAAGTATGTATATGTATATGTATATATATTTGTGAAATTTCTTCTTTTTTTTTTAAATAAAAAATAAAAATAAAAATAAGACTTATACTCTAAGAGTATGAGTATTATGTATGTGTATATATATATATATATATATATATTAAGAGTAAGATAAGAATTTAAAATATTATGATGAGACCTCAAAGAAAATATTACTAAAGTGGTATAGAACTTGGGTGCGGTAAAAAATTAGTTGTTCACAGTTAGTAGTTGATTCAGGAAGAGCCTAGTTAATGGCTAGACAAGAGAACACAGAAAAATCAGCAGATCGTGCAAGATAAACATACTAAAGTCCAATAGAGTGAATTCAGCCTCACAGATATGACATTGCAATACTTGAGAAATATTCAAATAGGAGTTGGGGTAGTTAAAGGTACCGTATGAGTGTTACAAAAAAAAAAAGAGTGCCACTGGGAAGATGATCTCGGCCAAGCCCACACCACAATTAGGTAGTGATCGGTCGATGCAATAATAAACCCAACGAAAGTCGGGATCGAATCCACAGGGAGTTAGAAAAGGGATGAGGTATATATTTAGCATGAATGTATGTTTTGACCCAAATTACACTTCCACAATATTGATTGTTGTTCTATTTCTACTATGTTCTATAGTTTGCAAGTATAAAACTAAGAGACAATATTTTTGGTTTTGAGTTGTTTTTCAAATGATAAAAGGATCTAGGGTCGTGACTTCCACCTAGGTGGTTACCTAATAGGTTGTAAGCTATAGGGCGAGTTTGATTGGTCGGGGTAATAATATAGAAATTACACCCGAGTACTCACTCTATACCTTTCGGTAGTTTGAGTGATTTTTCCCAATTTGGCTTTCTCAAGTCCAAACGGGTATTGCACAATACAAGTGATAATAGCTCAAGTCAGGTCTTATTATCTCTAGATTCAACCCTTTAATTGGGCTATCAATTTCCTGAGTTCACCCAAATTCTTTGTTAGCCAAGTTTTCCTAGACTTAGTCCATCTTTCTCAAGTAGAGACTAAATCAATTAGGCATGAACCAATGATTGCAACTATTGATTCTTGAGTTCAATAAAGAACTAGCTAAATATCACTAATCCAATCACAAGCAAGCCCTAAATTAAACACCCATCAAATACCCACACTAGGGTTGGGTCACAACCCTAGCTAGAAATTTAACTACTCATAAAAAATGCAGAAACTAAAAAAAGAAATAAAGATAGAATCCATAATAATTAATTATGGGGTGCAAATCTAATGTTTGGAGAAAAATCTAGTACAAAATTACTTAAAGCAGTAAAGAAAAATGGCTCAAGTGCTCTTGCAAAACAAAACTTAACCTAAAAATGACAAAAAGTCCTATTTATACTAATCTAAAAATATCTGACAAAAATACCCCTACGAAGGTTGCACATAATTCTGAGTGCGATCTGCACTCTGAGCTTGACTGGTGAACAGAGCCTTCTGCGGTCGCATAAAAGGGAGATGCGGTCACACTTCATCTAGTTGTGCGGACCACATAATTTTGAGTGCGGCCGCACACTTTGCTTGAACTGGGATCTGGACTTGACTTTGCGAATCGTACAAAAGTGAGTGTGGATGCATCCTTGGCTTCTACGGCCGCACAAAAATCTCGCGGACCACATATCTTCAATCGGCATTCTCTGGATCTCTTCTTATGCGATCTACGTAGTAGTGAATGCGGTCGTACATTGGCTTATGCGGCCGCACAATAATTGTGCGGTCCGCACGGATTCAATAGCTCAAAATCCCAACTCTCTGAATCTCTCTTTTGCAGCCACACCAAAATTATGTGGTCCGCATACTCTGAAGCTACTTTGACAGGGATCATTCATTGTTTGCTACCGCACACAGTATTGTGCGGCTAAGCATTTTTGCCCTGTTTTTGTCCTTGTCCAACTTTGATTCCTTTATGAGTTGATTTTCACTTTTTTAGCTCGTTTCCTAATATTCTTGCAAGAAAGCTCATTTCATTAGTTCTCGTGATACCTTTAAGCATTTTTTAGCTAAAACACAAGTAAAAGAGAGCAAATAAGCGATCAAAATCCCTACTTATCAACTCTCCCAAACTTAAGCTTTTTCTTGTCCTCAAGCAATTAAGGCAATTCCCACCTCCATTAGAAAAAGGGATATTTCATCTGTCCTAAGTTGAGTCAAAACACAAATCAATTGAGACCAATAATTACCCACACGCTCATAAATCATTAACAAGCCTATGATTTGACAATTGAGGCACAAATGGATCTAATGTGACATTTGAGCATCAAGGGTTGACTTTGTTCATCAAGGAAGCTCACATTTTCATGCAAGTCGTTGTGGATCCCAAACTCCACCTCCTATACTTTCCGGAAGCTCATCTCACTCACGAATTAAGAATTCCAAACAATGACTCAAGGAAGATTCGCTCATCACTCTCAAAAGAATGTCCCAAGCCCGGCTCTAAGTACCATATGTTTTCCCCTCATGTATATCACCACTAATTTAAGCTTGCTCGGCTTGAAATCATGTAGGGATTTTTCGGCATGTAATAAAGGCTTTTGGATTAAGGAGGGTAATATCGGATTGGAATTCGTTCATCTTTCCTTTAGCACTTCATATTCTCTTGTTGGTTCATACTTTTCCGACTCTTTGAGTCATTTTCTTTTCCCTTAGGGGAATTAGAGAGACTTGACATCACTCTTTCTTTGTCATTCTATTCACGATCTCCTTCTTCGCTTTCTCCATGCTTCTCACTTCTTCTTTCTTTTGCATCTTTTCAACCTTTTCACATTATTCACTTTCTTTTTGTGTTTTCCTTTATTCTTCCTTTGTTTTTCTTTACCTTTTTCTCTTTTTTATTTATTTTGTCTTTTGTGCCTTGAAACCATCTTTAAAACTCCTCGTCTCTCCCCCAAACTTATGTTCTTTCCATTTGAATCACATGAGTGCTAAAGAAAAGTTGGGTGCCAAGAGAGGGTCACTATAAAACGGTTAAAGTCTTGTAATGTGGTTATTGCAAAGAAAGGCTTTAGGCTCAAAAGGGTTTACTAAGGATAATATCATTGGTGGGCCATTCAAGGTTTCAAAACGGGCCAAGGAGAGCCTACAATCACTTCTCAAACCAAGCTAACTTATAGCTTCTCCTAGAAACACATTCGGGGCAAGTTCTAGATCATTCGCACGGGTACTTGGACTTGTAACCAAAAACCTCATCTCTCACACAACCATATTGTTAAAGAGAAAGAAGGTGAGGGCCCACAACAACCGCATTCAAGATTGAAAATCTCTACAATTCAACTAAACCATCTGATAATTGCCTAAGTCAACACAAGATACACAAGGTCACTAACTAGAGCTATTTCTTTACAAAAACTTATTTTTAACCATAAGCGCATAGTTAAGTGTGTTGGTACCAAGTGAAACATGCTCGACCCTTTTATTCATTAGTACTACTTGTTTTTTTCCTAAACATCAAAAACTGACTCAATCCCTTAAGAAGGTTGTCACGCCATCCATCATTGGGAAGAGCCACCAGGTTCACACAAGTTCCACATTTGGAAAGAACCGTGGCATTAATAAAACTAAAAGCTTATTGTTCGTTAAAACATAAGAAGAAGTTAACAAATCAAAAAGGGTCTAATAAAGTAATTAAGAAGCTATACTATTAGGAAAGCAAAACGAAGAAGCTATGAAATAAACTACTAAAGGTAAAACAAATGAATATATACAAGAGGGATTATTATATACATAATGAGGAATAGAGTAAAGATAAAATAAAAAGGAAAAAGAGTATTTAAGTTATTATAGGCCCAAAAAGTGATCAAATGTCATAGACAGTCATCCAAATCATCAAAATATCAAAATAGACCACCCCCCAGAAAAGAGCAAGCATTGTCCCCAATGGTTAGCAAAACAGAACATAAGAGGGTGGAGAGTAAAGAAAACTCCCTATGTGGTCTCAGGGTGAATAGCAGCATCGCCACCCTCGGTCTCCTCTAACTTTATATCATCATCTCCTGGCTGAGGGACCACAGGGTTGGTGAGCATACGGAGCATCACCTCAGTAGTGGGGGCAGTGAGGTCTGGCTCATCAGACTAGACAGCCTCTCCTGATGGTGCCTCCGCTGATGGTGCTGCTGGATCAACCGGTACTGATGGACCTGTCTCCATCAATAGGTCAAAGGGCAAGTCACCTGCTAGTGCTAACTTCTTCACCTCTTGTCTCAAACTTTCCATTGTCTTCTTCGAAGCCTGGGACTTTCTCATTTTTTTCGCTTGCTTGGAGAACTCTTCAATGGCACACCCTGAGCTACCAGAGTGTCCATGATAGTCTGCTGGTTGTCCAGAATCTTCTTCAACATTTCCTCCACTGAAGGAGCTACCTGTGGCACTGTTGGAGTAGAGGATGGTGCTGCAGCAGTACTAGAGATGTCAGACACCTTAGAAGTGGTTGTCTGCATCCAGTTGTTGAGTCTCACCAAAGTCTAGGAGACTCGTAATGCAGTGAGAGGGTATATAGATGAGGATGGCACTGGAACTGGACTGGGAGGCCTGGAGGATGGTGGTGGTGGAATGGCGGTTGTCCCAGAGGAAGAACTAGCTATTGTGGTAGGCATGGGAGCTGAAGATGGCTCAACAGCAGCCTCTGAACCTGCCACTACTGGCTCGTCAGACAGGACAGCTGTGGTAGTGTCTGTCCTCTTGAACTTTGTGTTGTCCGCACCCTGCAAGTGATACCAAGAAAAAGGTTTCTTAGATTTTACCTTTGTGTCATATGGCCTTGGCTCCACCTTTGCATCATTGAAGTATTCTATGAGGGCGTTCAGAAAGGGATAGGTCTTTTCATTTTTGTGGACCTCCAATGTGATTCTGGTTTACATTATAGCACCCACATTGATAGGGTACCCTACCATAATAGAGGCCACCAACACTTCTCAGGGAAGAGGGAGGTTGTTCTCGTTCAAGCTTGGATCAATTCTGTTGCACACAAAAGTTTTCCACCCTTTAGCTTCGAAGTTGAGGGTGGCCCGGATAGTAGGCACTCCTGTAGTGATCCATGGTGGTGGTGGTCTTGGGGCAGCAAAAATCTCAGCTAGCAAAGGGCGAGCTGCTTCACCCAAAGCTAACTTATCCAAATACTGGACCGCTTTCACTTGCTCAAAACCCACATAAGTATTCAAGGTGTGGGCATCAAAGCGAACTTTCAAATTTCTCACTTTTGTCACTTTTGTTCCCGCCTTGATATGAGCTATGTTGGAATAGAATTTCCTCACTAAATGTTCATTTGCATCTAAGACTGGGTGAGTGAACCACTTCCACCCCTTTCGTTCCTGGAATTGCCTAAGGACGTTTGGATTAAGAATATCCAAACCCTTCATCAAGAATTTCCGCTCCAATGTGAGAAACCTTTTTGACCACAACTCCCTAAATCTGTTGAACGTCGTCAAGATGACGAATCTATCCTCCCACATCTCCTTCTTATTTGTCATCTCAAGACCACCCACACGAGTGTCACCCCCTCTACCATCGTCGGGGATGTTATCATCATATATATCAATAGGTGTCGGAGGGGTAGGTGAAGAGGAGGGCTCAGAACCCTGGCTTCCCGCATCAGACTCAGTGGAGGAACTGTCCATAGGCTCATTGCGCAGTTGATAGCGCCCGGTAGTTTGAGGTGGTTGGGACTGAGGTTCGGCTCGACCTCCATAGAGTGACCCTCGGCGACTTCCCTAGACAGGGCATATTCACTGGTGCCCGAGGAGTCAGGTACCCTATGTGCAGTTTCTTTCCTGCCTATTGCTTTCTGAATGGCCAATGAGAGGTTACTCTTGCCTCAACCTTGGCGCCGGGAGGGCTCACCCATTCCTTTTGGTGAATCACCTCTGCCGCAAGATCTAACCATTGTCTGCAATACAAATTACATTTTTCAGTTGAATTCAAAGCAAAGAAAATAGTTGACTCACAGTTGCATACAAGTAGTCAGTAATGAGGCAGTGCGGACCGCACAAAACCAAGTGTGGCCGCAGACTGCCTAGTGCGGACCGCACACTTTTGGAGTGCAGACGCACAAGTCCCAACTAAAAATTACTGGTTCTCTGAAGACATTTTTGTGTGGCCGCATACCACTTCTGCAGACCGCCAAATTTTGAGTGCGGTCCTCACAGATCAACCATATCTAACACTCCTTTTCCCCAGTTATGCGGACCGCACAAAAATGTGTGCGGCCGCACAATTTAAATCGTATTAGCACTGAGTTAGGGTTCTTGCCAAATTTGTAAAGTTTAAGCATGTTGAGCACAAATTGACACAATTATTGGTCTACCCAATCCCTAATGAGCATGTATGTAACTACCCACATGATTTTGAAGTACAAATTAATCACATTTGACATTTTTAGGCCTAAAATTAACTAAGCTACTCAAATAAATCAAAAACAAAATTTGAGAAAAATGAACAAAAATCTACATGAATTGAACATAGTAGTAGTGGGTGATGGAAGTAGGAATCTAGCTTGATGAAGTGAGTGTGATTGTGGAACAAATTTTTTTTTCTTTTGGATTGCACAGTGTTTACCAGGGCTTGAGAGTTCAGAGAGTGTAAAGTGTGAATAGTAGTGGAAACTCCTATTTATACCCCTAGCAAAGGCGGTGCATGTCTTACCTGAGTGCGGTCGCATATTTCTGAGTGCAGTCCGCACTCCTTACCTGGGGTGAACAATGTTGTGCGGTCCACATAAAATTGAGTGCGGCCGTATAACCCTATGCGTTCCGCAAACTATTGAGTGCGGCCGCATAATGGCCCCTTTTTCTGCAAATCCAACTTAAGAGAGTTGACATTTTTGGTTACCTAGTTGTGCAGCCGCACAAGGAATTGTGCGGCCGCGGACCCTTCTGCGCGGTCTGTATATTTTTGGTGCGGTCTGCATAAATTTCACACTTGGCCAATTTTTCCAGATTTTTCCTACAATACACACTCCTGCAATTCAATTCAAAGCCAGTTAGCTCAATACAAACCTATCTAAAATAGAAGAAAAATAAGAAAATGAAAAGAAACATGGGTTGCCTCCCAAGAAGCGATTGATTTAACGTCGCGGCACGATGCAAGTTACCATCAATCACTTGAAATGGAGCAACTCCACAACGTGGCCATCATCAACCTTGCCAAGATAATGTTTAACCCGGTGCCCATTGACTCTAAACACCTAATTGTTCTTATTTTTCAGATCTTGAGCACCAAAGGGTGTCATATGCACAACTTCAAATGGGTGACTCCACTTAGATTTCAACTTTCCCGAAAACATCCACAACCGAAAATTGAAAAATGGCACAAGATCGCCTTCTTTGAATTCTTTGATCCGTATATACTTGTCATGGAGGTACTTCATCTTGTCCTTATACAAGGAAGAACTTGAATATGCATGGAACCGGAACTCATCAAGCTCATTCAATTGCTCCACCCTTAAGTTGGCAGCTACATCTTACTCAAGATTAAGCTTCTTCAATGCCCACATAGCCTTGTGCTCAAGTTCCACCGGAAGGTGACAAGCTTTCCCGAACACTAACTGATATGGAGACATACCAATTGGTGTTTTATAAGCTTTCCTATAAGCCCAAAGAGCATCATCAGGTTTCTTCGACCAATCCATTCGGTTGGCATTCACGGTCTTTGACAAAATACTCTTGATCTCCCAGTTGGAGACTTCAACTTGTCCACTTGCTTGAGGATGATAGGGGGTCGACACTTTGTGAGTGACACCATACTTGGAGAGTAAAGTATCAAAATATTTGTTGAAAAAGTGCGATCCTCCATCACTAATAATGGTCCTTGGAGTACCAAACCTTGTGAATATGTTCTTTTTCAAGAAAGCTACCACACTCTAAGCTTCATTGTTGGGCAAAGCCACGACTTTAACCCATTTCGACACGTAATCCACAGCTACCAATATATAGGTGTTCACACATGATCTCACAAACAGACCCATGAAATCAATGCCCCGGTCATCAAAAATATCAATCTCTAAGATGGTGGTGAGGGGCATCTCATTTTTCTTGGAAATCTTACCGGCCCTATGGAATTTATCACAACGCTTGGAGAGATCGCTAGCGCCCTTGTAAAGAGTAGGCCAATAGAATCCACAACTTAACACCTTTGTAGCCGTTATTTCTCCATCATGGTGACCACCATATGGCAAAGAGTGGAAAGCCTCAAGAATTCCCAATTGTTCTTCTTCTGGTACACGTCTTTGTATCAGACCATCAGTATAAATTCTGAAGAGATAGGTGATGCGAGACTAAAGTGCATAGTTTAACATGGGATATACCTTACATTTGATGCGCTTTAAT
>ML347541.1:0-25946 GCA_005239505.1 Nicotiana paniculata
AAAAAGAAAAAAATAAAACAAAAGAGTTGGTTTATTTACTTTATTCTCAATCTTGCCGAGCTACGCAAGATCTGATTCATGCGGCGTAATGATACGTAGGCAATCTCCATAAGATTTGATCATAACCATTAAACAAAAAATTAAAAAAAAAAGTGAAAAACAAAGAAGAAAAAGAAAAAGAAAAATAAAGAACGATAATAAGGACCAATTGAGTCCCCTCTAACATGTTTTTTGTTTCGAATTGTGAAGAATGTTTGAGGTGGTCGGTTTGGGTAAGCTGCAACACAATTCACAAGGTCCAAGAGAAAATGCCAATGACAACTGACATCAAAGTTGTTACGAGTGCTCGTGAGACTCGGGGTCAGAGGGTTCAACAAGAGTCCACTATNCCCATCTGGACTATTGCCGTTCCGACCTCATTATCTGAGCAATCCTTTCCACCTGGGTTCAGTCCTTATCCCAACTGCACGACTACAACTGGAACTTCTGTTGCTTGCTCCCGAAGTGTGCCATTGACAACAAACCAGACAACCATTATTGTTATGCCCGTCTTCACTATCCCACAGCCAACAGTGGTACAGAAGAAAAGTCATGAGTCACAATTTGCTACCCATTAAGAACGGTATCATTCTCCTGAGTTCCATTTGTACCTATTTTATCTTCCTGCAAATATTGAGAAGTCTTCCCAAAAGATGGCATAGAAAGAAATGATCCAAAGAGTGAATAACTTATAACAACAGTTGAAAAACATGCAAGGGTTGGCAGGTCAAAAGAGTATTGCCTTCAAGGATCTATGTATGTTCCCCGATGTCCACTTGCCACCTGGTTTCAAGACCCCCAAATTTGAAAAGTATGATGGACATGGAGACCCCATAGCCCACCTGAAAAGGTATTGCAATCAACTAAGAGGTGCAGGAAGAAATGAAGAATTGCTAATGGCTTATTTTGGGGAAAGCCTTACGGGGTAGCCTCTGAATGGTTTACTGATCAAGAAACATCTCTCTGGTATGTCTGGACGACATGGCTCAGGCCTTTGTTAAACAGTTCCAATATAACATCGACATTGCCCCGGACAGCAATTCCCTTTCAAACCTGAAGAAGAAACCAACTGAAAGTTTCAGGGAATATGCCATTAAATGGAGAGAGCAAGCGGCTAGAGTTAATCCACCCATAGATGACCACGATCTAGTCAATGTCTTTCTTCAGGATCAAGAGCCAGATTATTTTCAAAACATGATGTCCGCAGTTGGCAAATCCTTCTCGGAAGCAAGCAAAATGGGAGAAATGGTTGAGAATGGTCTTAAGACAGGAAAAATTATAAGACAAGCAGTTCTCAAAGTCGCAACTCAGGTTGTCCAAATTGAATCTGGTAATTTTAGTGGCGTGAATGAGGAAGATGAAGAAATCATGATGGCATCAGGGTTGAGAAGAGGTCCTAGGAGAACATCCTGAAGGTATAACCAGCCTCGTTTGTTTTTTGATGATTCCCATGAGAAATCCTATCCACCTCAGAACCCACAATACTCTTTTGCTCCACCTGAGTATGTTGTCCAGCCACCAAGACACCCAGAAGGCGAGCATCGCAAAATCTCTACCCGCCTCCACAGAATTTCCAAGTGCCTTATAGCCCACATCCAAGCAAGGGATATAGAGGAGAACAAAGGTTGAAAGATAATTTTACACCAATAGGAGAGTCATATGCAAGCTTGTTTGAGAAATTAAAGCACTATGACATGATTGTACTCATTCCTCCAAATAATGTGGATCCACGTGCAAGAAGCTTTGACCCTTCTAAAAGGTGTGAATATCATTCCAATGCCCAGGGGCACGATATTGAAAGCTGTCGGGATTTGAAAAGAGAAATAGAAAGGATGATCTAGGAAAATCTTATTGTGATCCAAGACAGTGACATCCAGAATATCACGCAGAATCCTTTACCTACACATGATGATGCACACTTTGTAGGGATGATGCATGGTGACAGGGAGTATGAGAATCCTCTCGGGAACTCGCTGACTGAAGTTAATGATTTTGAAATTGGAGAAGGTTATACTGATTCTGATGAGCAAATTTGTTGCTAAATGTCAAGCTTAGCAATTGAAAAGTCATTCCCTCCTTACTAGGAAGGAATATTGGTAGCTTGTTTTGATGCTTTTTCTATTATAAGAGTTATTTCAGGGGTGTGATCCAGATTTTATTAGTTTTAATGAGTCAAACCCTTCTATCCCTCTGTTCTGTTTATGTCAATCTTGTTTGTCTATTTTGTTGCTATTTTCATTATGCGGATTGTTTTAGAGTTGTAACTCGGATTTTAGGTTGTTTGTCTTGTTGTTTACTCAATGAAATATAATTTGTCCTTTTGTGTCATTCCATGCTTAATTCTTTTCCCGCTAGTTTTAGTGATATGACATGCATGCGGAAATTTTGGCCAGATCTTAAAAACTGATTTAGTCTTGAATGAGATAAGTGAGAAAGAGACACTTTTGAGGATGAATAAAGAGTTGAAATATTTTGGACTTAAGATCAAGTAAAATTTACCTTCAAATCATTGTGAATATCGGGGTTGAGGATGTTTAATTAATTGAAGTTTGGTGGAAAGTTTGAGATTAATATATGGAAAGTGTTCTTCGAAGAAGACCCACAAAAAAAAGATAGACATGTTCATCAATTCGAAAAGATAATATGTTTGGCGTTCTCGAGGCCGGGAGGCCCTTTTTCTGCTACCCAAACAATTTATACCCTTCTCTACCACTTTTGAGCATGTGTCATTTCTTCGACCACCCTCTTTTGGAATTAGTTTAGAGTCAACAGTCAAAAAAAAATGTAAAAGTGAAAATGCAAAAAAAAAAAAGAAAAAAAAAAGGAAAAGTCCATGTCCCAAGAGTACAAACTGGGGCAACCNACTGTCAAAGTCCATGCCCTCATAAAATAAAAGCTAGGGCAATTTGTTTTGAAAAAAAAGAGAAAAGAGAAAAAGAATAGTCTGAGATCTATGCCCTAAAAAAAGAGAAGTTGCGGCAGTTTGTTTTGAAAAGAAAAACATGAGAAAAAGAAAGAAAAATGAAAAATAGTTAGGTCAGCTGCTTGAACTACGTTAGACCTGATTCCTTTAAAAAAAGATACGTAGGCAGCCTTAGACGGTTCGGTCCAACCAAATAAGAATTCAGAAGAAAAAAAAAGAATCTGAAAACCTTCCAAATAAAGACCTCCTAATATGCCTTCAAGAATTCCAAGAGAAGCATGCAATGAGAAATGGTTGTCACACGATATAGAACACTGTCAAGTTGCTCACAAAAGAAAAAGAAAGAGATTCTTACTAGTGAACACCCTCACGGGCACTGTAAGACGATGGTAAGTGGAGAAAAATAAATGAGAGAGGCTTGCTGGTGAAAACCCCTCGGGGCATCACTGATCGAAAGTGAGTCGTGAAGCTGATGCGAAGATTGGCACGAACAAGCCCGACTTCAAAGTCATAAGAATGGTAAAAGGAAAAATTAGACCAGTTTGATAGATCAGGCCGTTGAGTCCAAAATGCATGTCATAATCATTAAGGCTAGTTACCGCAAAATTAAAAAACAAAAAAAGGGGGGGGCTTTCCCTTATGTCCTTCCCAACAGGGGCATTTCTTGTTAATACTTGTTTCTTTGCATCATTGTGTCCTTCACTCTGAGTCATTCCTTGTCAAAACAAGCAAGAAAAGACTTCAAAACCTGCTACCAGCCTTTCAGTTGCACAAAGTAAATTTGGCCAGGGCACTCAGTTTTTACAGTCAACATGCATTGAAGATTCATGCAAACGCTTCCCCCCCAAAAGAATCTTGTCAGCCTATTCGGTTGAACCAAGCAAAGATAGCCTCAAGGTTAATCGGAGATCCTTTGTAGTACCGAACAAGGACTATGAAGTGTGCACATCGTGCAAAAGGCACTTACCAGTTGTGATTCTCTCTGAAAGACAAATTGCTCAAAAGCAAAACCTATTCACGATATAAGAAAAGGTTATCCAAGAAAAAGAAATCTCTTTTATGATAAGGCTGACTGAGCCACAAATACAAATGGTACTGGGTGTGAAACAATTAGGATTGATGCAGAGCAAAAAAGTCTCTTGAAACCCACTCAGACTGATTGAGCAAAGGCCAAGCTGCCCAGGACTCAAGGCCACAAACCGACCACCACTTTTCAAACTGACAAAATTTTCTTTGTTTGAATAGGAACAAAGCAGTACAAGGAAAGTGGTTCAAAAGAAAAAAGTAAGAGAAGAAAGAGTCGACAAAGGGAAGTTTCTCAAATCTTTACCTTTATTTATTTTGCTAGTATCCACAAATGTNCAAATACAAATTGTACTGGGTGTGAAAAAATTAGGATTGATGTAGAGCAAAAAAGTCTCTTGAAACCCACTCAGACTGATTGAGCAAAGGCCAAACTGCCCAGGACTCAAGGCCATAAACCGACCACCACTTTTCAAACTGACAAAATTTTCTTTGTTTGAAATAGGAACAAAGCAGTACAAGGAAAGTGGTTCAAAAAAAAAGTAAGAGAAGAAAGAGCCGACAAAGAGAAGTTTCTCAAATCTTTATCTTTATTTATTTTGCTAGTATGCACAAATGTTGCCATTCCTCTTCACATTTTTCCTCCTAGGATAAAAAAGTCCTAGTCTGATGGATTTTCCTCCAATAAAAATCTTAGTCTGATGAATTTTTTCTCCTAAGATAGAAGACCTAATCTGATAAACTTTCTCCTAGGATCAAAATCTTTGTTTGATGAATCTTTCACCTAAGATAACAAAAAAATGGGACCTAGTCTGATGAATTTTCTCCTAAAATACCAACCAAAAAAAAAAGAAGAAGAAGAAGAAGAATAAGAAATCTTGTTTAAAAAGAATAATAGTTTATTATTGTCCTCAGAAAATAAGGATTGGGGCAATTTGTTAAAAAGAATGATTTTCGCAAAAAAAAAATCGAAAAACAAAAGATTCTTCTAGGTTCATTTTAGCATAAGGTACACAATTCAGTAGTCTCATTTTCCAACATAGGATCTCCATTCCCTAGTTGATGCCAGCATAACCTGATGCCAACATAGGGTCTCCACTCCCTAGTTGATGTCATCTTAGCCTGATGCCGACATAAATCGATGCCAACATAGGTCTTCATTCCCTAGTTGATTCCCGCATAACCCGATGAATCTTATTTCCAGACACTGGCATAACCTGGTGACCTTTCCTGACAACAGCATAACCTGTTGATCATTCCCTGACACTTGCATAACCTAGTGATCTCTTTTCCCCAGGCATCGGCATAACCTGTTGACCTTTCCAGACACTGGCATAACCTGGTGATCTTTCCTGACAACAACATAACCTGTTGATCATTTCCTGACACTGGCATAACCTGGTGATCTTTCCTGACAACAACATAACCTGTTGATCATTTCCTGACACTGGCATAACCAGTGATCTCCTTTTCCCGCCAACAACATGACCTGTTGACCTTTTCCCAGATAGCGGCATAACCTGGTGATCTCTTTCTTGACAACACCATAACCCGTTGATCCTTCCCTAGGCACCGACATAACCTGGTGATCTCTTTCTTGACAACACCATAACCCGTTGATCCTTCCCTAGGCACCGACATAACCTGGTGATCTTTTTCTTGATGACAATATAACCGGTCAATTCTCTTCCAACATAGGATCTCCAAGCCCTAGTTGTTTTTACCTTTGGTCATAGGGTATCCACTCCCTAGTCTACAATAACTCCGGGTACACCATTCCCGAACTTTTATTGCTTTCAATAATAAAGTAGCATAGATTCCTTTGCAATAACTCACGAAATTTTCCTAGTAAAAGCTGGGGCAGAAAATTTTGTTCGTTTGTTTTGATTTTTCGCATATTGAAATTTAGGACAATGGATTCGACAAGACCAAAAGAAGACGTCTCAATTCAGAATAAAAGAAAAGAAGAAAAGAAAAATATTGAATCCAAAGTGCAGAAGCGGGGAAGACGCGGACTATTCAGGATGAGATTGAAGTCATCTGTTTTGTATATCCTGCCTTGATTCGAAAAGATGAAGAAGATTTAACCAGCACCTACAACGAACAAGCATCAAGATTCAGATCAGAGTCTGTATAAAGAAGCAGCCAAGACTCAAGATCAAGCTTCAGAAGACTTATAGATAAGAATCTAGTAACTCATAACTGACATACGTAGTTGATCTTTTTCTTTTTTTGGTTTTGATGTAATAATAACAGGACCGTTGACCGGAACCTCGACGAAACGGAACCTCACTCGAGTCCCTCATCCTCTCCACACACTCTATCACTCAAAATCTTCTTGAACTACACGCGACCTGATTCCCTTATAACCCGGGATATGTAGGATGTCCAAAACCAGGACTCGGTTGCACCTTCTATTTTCTTCCTCTTTTGAATAACAATACAGCCAAAAATTAGTCACACGACTCACTTTGTCTTTTCCCGAAAACTCTTCATGTTCTCGAGCAAAGAGAGACAGCTGTGAGCACCAAATTTTTTCCTTACATGGAAATTACTTCTAAAAAATAATCAAAAAATAATTTTTAGTAAATTAGCCCAGTCACACAAAAAATAGATTTTAAATTAGAATTTGAGTTAGAGTGGCTAATATTGCAAAAATTTAAAGAAGGGAAAAGAAGAGATTAGTTTCTGTTGAAACTAGGCTAAGAACACAATTGTTGAAAGTGGCCTAATTGCCAATTCTCACCCCAAAAACCGCCAGCCCATTTCCCTAACCTACCCATCGGCCCAATATCCCCTCATCTCTAAATTATACCCTAATTCCCTCTATATAAAGAAGACCTAATTTCCTAAAAAGGAGGGAAACTTTTGTTTTGAAGAGCAGCCACACAATAATAAAGGGAGAACATATTCTTCATTCAAAGAAAAAGGAGAACAAACCCCCATTTTTCCTATACCTAATGCATCAACACTCCACCTCTCTAAAAAATCAGAGCTGACTTTCAATTCCAAAAGACAAAAAGGAACGACAAACACAATTGCTGGGATCTCTCATTCTTTCTCTGATTCAAGAGCACCAGCGACTCCCTTCCCTATTAAAAAAGAATCATCCACCCAATTCCTTCACCTCAAAGCCAAAACAGAGGAGCCACGATTCAGATTAGCTGCCGTTGTAGTCGCCGGAGTTGAAATTCAGTGATGATTTCATGACGCTGCTGATGCCCTTCTCCTCTTTTCCTTCACCTTCTATCTCTTTTGAAAATCCGAAAACCCTACATTGAATCCGGTGAAACAACTTCGAAAACCGACTGAAACCTTTGCCGGAATCGCTCAAAAACAGTCTGAAATCTGGTTCATCTGGAGTTCGAAATTTAGCAAAGGTAGGCGAGTTGGAGTTCTTTCTTTGTTCTGAATCGAGGATTCCTGATTCGTGGGTTCGTTCGAGTGTTCCGGTCTAAAGCTGGTTGCCGATTACCTTTCATGGTTCGGGTCCCTGCCCCCACTAGTTTTTCCAGTTTGGATTCGACTGATCGGAGTACATCATTGTACTGGTTTACATCGATTGTCAGATAAATTAAGGTCCAATTTCTCAAACTTCTCACAAACTTGTTTTCCCTAATTTGCTGTTGATTGACGACTTTAGGAAAAGTTCTATTGATTGATATTATCGTTTTCGTTTAATGTATTCTTAACTGACTAGTTGCTACGTTGAATTAATTTAGAACATGAAAATGAATTGGTTTTGAGTTGTTGGGTTTAGTTATAATAATTAATATCAAAACGGACACTTTCGTAAAACAAGAAATGAATTTAGGCTTATTTGACTACATCTGTAGCTTTATTTTATTCCATTGGGTCGAATGGTTGGATTTAAATAAAAAAATGAAATGGGTTTTGGTTGATATATTCAGATTTTAGCTTGACAAAAATGGAAAACAAAATATTTGGATCGAAAGGGATTTGTACTTGATATGGATCTTATTATTTTCTTTATTTCATTGAGTCGTCAGGAGCATGCTTAGGCCGATCAGATCCGTCTAGGCAATCTTTAGGATTTTCGACGTTCGCGTGGCATAATTACAGGTTCCAAAATTAAGACCAAAGTATGCGTTCACGCAACTTTGAGCAAAACAATTTTAATAATAATAAAATATTATTAATTGTGTACACGTTCGCGTGACACGATTGCGGCTTCAAAAATGAATGTTCGTAGAAATGCTTCAGGTGCTCTTTAATTTACTATAGTGATTGTGTACACATTCGCGTGACACAATTAAGATTTTCAAAATAAAATCGAGGTACGCGTTCGCGCGGCTTTGGAGTTTTTCTTAAGTAATTAAGCGTGACAAATTGTGTACACGTACGCGTGACATGATTTGAGCGTCGATTTTCTAAATTAAACCAAGGTACACGTTCGCGTGACTTTGGAAAAATAATGTTTTCTTATTAATTAAGTGCTATTAATTATGTACACGTATGCGTGATATGATTTTTAGCGTGTTGAATAAGATGAGTACACGTACGCGTGACTCGACTCAAGATCGTAAAATGAGTAATTAGATTAATAAGCCAAGTATGAACTACTAAGCGACCGTGCTAGAACCATGAAATTCGGGAGTGCCTAACACCTTCTCCCGGGTTAATAGAATTCCTTACCCGGTCTTCTGGTTCGCTGACTTTAAACGGAGTCAAAACTTCCTCGATTTGGGATTTAGAATAAACCGGTGACTTGGGAAACCATAAATTATTCCAAGTGGCGACTCTGAAAAATAAATAAATAATCTCAATTCGATTATGGCACTTTAATTAAAAAACTCTTTTATCCCACCCCTATCGGGAAAAAGGAGGTGTGACAACTGTTGAAGAAGCTTTGTTCCATAAGCTAGGAGTTATGGGTGACGAGAAAGAAGAGACATATTTGGCTGCTTTTCTATCTTGTTTGTTATGTATTTTTGCGCTCCCCTCAAAATAGATGGTGACTTTATCTGTCCTGGGACCTTTAAGATCGCGTGTCATCTTGCTTGGAACAAAGGGTTAGCCTTGCAGTACCGGTCCTAGCCAGAATATATAAGAGTTTGAACGATATTTCAAAGTGCTCGTTGCTTTATCCTGCTCAAACTTGTTTTCCATCTCATTATGTGTATGATTGGTTAGCCCATTACTTTAAGATTCATTTTCCCTATGCAAAGCGGCCATCCGGTCCTCTCATGGCCGTATGTTCTGGTGAAGGTGCTGCTAGATATTTTGGGAAAGAGGAAGAAAGGAAGTGTATTCATAATGGAGAAAATATCATTTGGACTTCGACAATGCCCCGCAGATCTGATATGCACCACTACTATGACGATGGTAAAGCAGATGAGTTCGAGTTAAATTTCTTTATGAGTATTCGCTTGAATTATCTTCCTTTGAGGGACAGAGTCAACTTTATTATTGAAACTTACATCCCTCATCGATTTAGCCGCCAATTTGGTTTTTATCAAGACACCCTTGGTCACTTGGAGAAAGATTTGTGTGAGGCCTCATTAGAAGAAGGGTTAAGACTTGTACGAATTTGTGTGTTGACTAGATCTAAGCCGAGGGTGGTATTTCCTCCTTTTGGGTCCAATATGAAGAAGTTTACATCGTCTAACTATAGATCTTAGTGGGCAAGGGCGTATGGAAGCCTTCTTGAAGACCACTTACAATTTTTGATGAATTTGTTGAGCCAATCACAAATACCATTCAATACCGGATCGAGGATGTCTTAGTGAGTAATAGGCTTCCTGCTTTACAGTCTAAGGTAGTTGAGATGCACGCAGGCAGCAGACCCATGCTACAAAAAGAAGTTCAAAGATATCCATACTCCAGTTAACAAAAGTCTTATTCCATTTGGTGTAGTCGTTAATGCCTCTAATAAGCGCCTATACCAAGAAGAGAGTGATAGCAGCAAAGGAGATCAATATTGGAAAAGGAAAAGGCCAAACCAGAAGGGGTGGTAGAGGTCCAAAGCGTTGATAACCCTTCAAGAACACTAANAAGAGTGATAACAGCAAAGGAGATCAATATTGGAAAAGGAAAAGGCCAAACCCAGAAGGGGTGGTAGAGGTCCAAAGCGTTGATAACCCTTCAAGAACACTAACAGCTCAGAACGATAAGGTAAAAGAAAACATAAACTTTTCCTTTTTGTTATCCTTGACCAAATGACTTTGCTAAAGTGTTCTTACATTTATTTATTTTTTAGGCTAATAAGGTTGAGCGTTGGAACAAGTAAGGCCACAAGATAGTGGCGAGTCTGTAGCAGAACCGAACCCACATAAATCATCTTCCACAGCTAAGGCAGATCAAGATGCAACTACTATTTCTCATGATGAAATTAAGGCAAAGTTGGGTTCTGATTTGCATGAACGGCCAACAATTGCAGCTTCAGTTTTTTATGGAAAGAAGGTTGTCTTTGATATTTGAAAGGAGCTTATCTTGAACTTTGGACTTCGATTCAGCGTAAGCTGAAAGGAAGCACTGCAAACAATGTCTCTAAGCTTGAAGAAAATACTAAAGTGATCCTTGAGGCAATGGATGGGGATGATGTTGATATTTCCCCTTTGAGACGCCTATTAGAGCCCTTTTTGAGATTGCTGCTTCATATAAAAAGACACGATCGGCTTTATCTGAGAAGGTTGAAGAGACTGCAATATCAGATGTTGAGGTACACCTCACAAATGCCATGATTGAAGAAGAAGAAAAGGTTAGAGAAGTGTCATCTATCCGCCAGTCCCTAGTTACAGTGAAAGAGAAGATAAAGAAGCTCCGTGAAAAAGAGAAGAACTTAGAAGCCCTTTTAGAAGTTGCTGAGAAAGAAGTTGAAGAAGCCAAGTTAGGAGCCTCAATTACTAGAAAGGAGTATGATGCATGCTGCACTGCCTTGCTGACTGCTGATGACTTTGCCGATTTGGAGAAGAAGAAGAAGTACTTGGAAGATATGCTCAAGGATTTGGCCAACTACAAGTTGTGCTTAGATTAGGCTATTAACACTACTTTATTTGCTTTTTTCTTTCCTTCATGCATTTGATTGTTTAGTAGATGTTCTCATCAGCAATAAAACTTCTTTTTCTTCACTTTATATTGCGTGTTTTCATTAATGTTCCCTTTTGTTCTTGATTTATTTTTCAAGTGATTTACGGATTTGAAGACTTGACATGCTTGCAGATTTTAACTTTAAGAACTAGCCGGCTTGAACCCTTCAAATTGATGATGTAACAAACCTAGAAAAATCAACTTGACTTAAAATCGGAGACTTCAACTTGAATACTTAGCCTCTTATTAAAGAAACTACAATAATTCCATCAAAGACCTCATTTTGACATGGAGGACTTACCCCCATTGAGCCATCAAGACAAGATAGAGGGTTTAACAAAAGAATACATGTACACCTAATTTTCTAGTGTCGATCAAGTGAATTATATTCCATCATGCCTCATTTGAAAAATGCCTTGGGTAATATGTATTTTTTGAACTCATATGACTGAACTTAGAATGAAACTCTAAGCTTCCCACGTACCTCGGTGAAGAGGATCAAGTCATTCTGTAGTTCGAAATGGGTGAGCTTTTTTTTCTTTTCTTTTTTTTGCGTCCAAACTTTTGGCTAGGCCGCCTCTTTCGAGGTTTTCAACCTACCGAACCTTTTTTTTCGTGGACCGTGAACAGTTTATACTCTTGCAGGCCAAGAGTAACATGCAATTTATTCTCATGCGTTAAAGAGCGTAATTGTTTTCTTCAAGGATAGTATCTCTTCATGAATTTCTCGTTGATGGGGCCAATCTGCAAGCCTTCTGAGTCAACTATCTTGTAAGCGCCACTTGAGTATACCTCTTGTATGATATATGGTCCATCCCACTTAGCAGAAAATTTTCCCCTAGATCGACGAGAGGTAATAATAGGCCTTTGGACCACAAGAACTTGGTCACCCACTTGGAAAGATCTAAGGCATACCCTTTTCTTTAAAGATCGAGACAAGCGAGCTTGATAACATTCAAGGATTTGTTGAGCTTCTAGCCTCTTTTCATCAAGAACTTCCAATTATTCAAGGTGTAACCGAGCATTTTCTTCATCGGGTCCTTCTTGAATGGCAAGCCGCAATTATGGGATTTGACGCTCAAGTGGAAGGACTGCTTCAACTCCATAAACTAGTGAATACGGAGTCGTTTGCGTTAGTGTGCGATATGTGGTCCTATATTCCGAAAGAGCTTCTTCCATTCTCTCATGCCAATCTCTCTTAGACTTAGAAATAACCTTTTTCAACAAGTTGCAGAGTGTCTTGTTAAATGCTTCAGCAAGTCCATTAGCAGCAGCATAATACATGGAGGAATTGCATTTCTTGAAGCCAAAAAGATCACATATTTTATTCATCCACTTGCTATCAAATGGCTTACCATTGTCCGTTAATAAATATCGTGGAATGCCAAATCGATAGATAATATTGACTCGGATGAAGTTAGCTACATTTTTATTCTTTACTTCCTTAAGAGAAACAGCTTCTGTCCACTTTGAAAAGTAATCAGTTGCAGCCAAAATATATAGATGTCCGCCAGAAGACTTCGGAAATGGACCAACAACATCTAAACCCCAAGCATCAAATGGCCAAGAGGCAAAAGTTGGGTGTAATACTTCAGGTGGTTGATGTATGAAGTTAGCATGGAATTGGCAAGCTTTACACCTCCGAGCGTAATCCAAACAATCTTTCACCATGGTTAGCCACTAACACCCCATTCTTTTTATGTGGAAATGAAGTTTTGGCCCAGATTGATGCGCACCACATACTCCAGAGTGTGCTTCTTGCAAGGCTTGAAGGGATCCATCAGTCCCCAAACAACATAGGAGCACTCCATCAAATGATCGTCTATAGAGTGTATTCTTATAATAAAGAAAATGAGGGGCTCTCCTTCGGATTTTCGTCTTCCTTCGAGGATTTTCTGGCAATATCCCATAACAAAGATAATCCATTAATGGTTGTCGCCAGTCTTCAATTTCAACCTCAAGAATGGAAGCAATATGCTCAACTTCGCTTTCTTCTTCCTCACAGTCATTTGGTGGAAGGACTATCCATCTCTGGAAAACAACGACTTGTGTCTGATCAGGCAAAGATAATGTAGAAGCTAAGGCTGCTAATGCATCCGCTCTCTTATTTTCCTTTCTTGGCACGTGTTGAATAGTTACCTCTCCAACACAACTTACCAATCTTTGAGCACATTTGTGATATGGCACCAACTCTGGCTTCTTGACATCATAGCTACACAAAATCTGATTGATTACTAACTTGGAATCTCCAAAAACTTGTAATTGCAATTGTTTGATATCCACAGCCATTTCAAGCTCAAGTATGAGCGCTTGATATTCAGCAACATTATTGGGGCACCGTTGTGTCAGAGTGAAAGAATAGGGAAAAACTTCTCCTTGAGAAGTGATAAACACTATTCCAGCGCTAGTTCCTTCACGATGTGCAGCGCCATCAAAATACATCTTCCAAGGAGGCTGAATTTCTATGACAGTTTCATCTTCATCAGACAATTCATCAGACAAATTCCAATCATCTGGAATCGGATGGTCATCTAGGAAGTCTGCTAATGCTTGTCCTTTTACTGCCTTTTGAGGAACATACACAATTTCAAATTGTTGAAATTGGAGGTACCACCTCGCTAATCCATCACTTAGGACTGGTTTAGACATGACAAACTTGATAGGGTTCGCTCTTGAGACGAGTCGCACAACGTGAGCTTGGAAGTAATGCTTCATCTTCTGAATAGAGAAAACAAGTGCAAAACATAAATTCTCAATAGGAGAATACTTGAGCTCATTTGGCGTCATCATCCTACTCAAGTAATAAAGCGCATTTTCTTTGCCTTCATTATTTCCTTGAGCGAGAAGCGCTCCTACTGACCTTTCTTGCGCTGAAATGTATAGTATTAATGGCTTTCCAGGTATGGGAGCTGCCAATACTGGAGGTTTCATCAGATAAGACTTAATGCCTTCAAAAGGATTTCTGCAAGCTAGGCCCCATTCAAAAGGAACCCCTTTCTTCATGAGGCGACTAATTGGTTGGCATCTTCCAGCCAGATTCAAAATAAATCTTCTAAGATATGCCAGATTACCCTGTAAGATTTTTAATTCATGAATATCCTTAGTCTCGGGCATTTTCAAGATAGCATCCACCTTAGCTTGATCAATTTCGATACCTCGATGTCGAACAATAAAATCGAGGAACTTCCCAGAAGTAACCCCAAAGGCGCAGTTCAACGGATTCATTCTAAGTTGGTATCTCCGAAGCCGTTCAAATACCATCCTCAAATCTTGCAAGTGATCGTCATTCTTCCTTGACTTTACCACCAAGTCGTTAATATAACACTCCACATTTTTATGAAGCATGTCATCAAAAGTATTTTGAATGGCACGTTGATATGTAGCACCAGCATTCTTCAAAACAAAAGGCATTACCTTGTAGCAGTATATACCTTTAGGGGTGCGAAAGGCAGTAAGTTCTTCATCCTTCGGTGCCATGCGAATTTGATTATATCCAGACGAACCATCCATGAAAGACATCGCCTCGTATCCAGTTGTTGCAACAATCATGAGCTCAGGAATATGAAGAGGAAATTCATCCTTAGGACAAGCGTTATTTAGGTCCCTAAAGTCAACACAAACTCGGATTTGGCCATTCTTCTTTCTTACAGGGACGATGCTTTAAATCCATGTAGGATATTTAAATTCATGAACAAAACCAGCCTCAATAAACTTGTTAACTTCAGTTTCAATCAAGGGAACCAGTTCAGGTCTGAAGCGACGTTGTGCTTGCTTTACAGGACGAGCACCGCGTTTGACAGCAAGATGATGAACATCCACTTTGGGGTCCAAACCTGGGATTTCTTTGTAGCTCCAAGCAGATACATATTTGAACTCCTTAAGTAGCTCAATATATTTTCTCTCTTCATCATCAGTTAGAGAGGCGCTTACATATGTGGGCTTTGGATCTTAAGCTACTCCGAGATTGACTTCTTTTAGTGCATCAATCGTTGTCTTCACCCCTTCTTCAAGCTCAGGTGGGGCATCTTTAGCATCTTCATCTTCTTGAGGATCACCATCATTGAAAGATATGTGATGACATACATGAATATCAAGGCACTTTTCCTCGATTTCTGTATAAGGTGAAGCATTTTGTTCATCATGAATGGTGATATGATATGATAACCCCACACTTTCTTCATCTTCCTCCCGTTCTTTAGTGTGGACTATAGTATGAGCCTTTACTTTGAGGATCTCCCAGCACGAAAATACAATTTTGGTCTCTCGCCTCATTCTAGAAGGAATCAAACTTGGGCAGTCTGTGGTCAAAATCTTTTTTTTAACGGAGATGGGTGCTCCAATCCTTCTATTACTTCCATGGAATTCTTTTTCCTTCTTAAGTGGTCCCAACCTATCAAAGACTGAGGTCCTTGGTTTCATAAGCTGATCAAACACAGAAGGCTTCTTATTAAGCGTCGTAGACACTTCTTTAGCAGTAATGTAGTTACAACTTGCCCTTTTAATGGAGATACGGATGGGCGGGTTTCGTTTGTAACCCAACCCTTCACGTGATTTCTTCAGTGGGTACCCTTTCTCCATCATCACCCTTTGAGCAACTTTGTGGATGACTTAATTGCATCAACTCGCTTGATAGGAAGGGTCAAGTATTTTAACATATTACCTCGTAGTTCAGAAAAAGGATCTTCAACCTTCCTTGTCTTTGGGACATAGCTAAGAACAAGAGTCACTTTCTTACTTGAAGATGCCTCATTCATCTTGCTCCTATCATAAAGCACCTGATTTTTTTCAGCCGTGATTTTTGCCTTGCTAGTTGTGATATCAACCTTCTTTGAAATACTTTTTGTCAAGATCACATCATCAACCTTGACCTCCTTCGAGACGTAATTATTTGAGTAGAATTTCGCATAGGCAAAGTATGATTCAGCCTCGGTGAAGGGTTTATCATCAGCGACTATCTTCTTTTCGACCCCATCTTCGCAGTACTTCAAGAATTGATGATAGGTGGAAGAGACCACTTTGTTCTCGTGTATCCATGTCCTTACTAACAAGATATTATATGAGGTCTTTGCATCTATCATGTGCATCCGTGCACTCGAACGCAAATCTCCCATAGTTATTTCTAATTTGATATACCCTATAGCTCTTTGCCCCCCTTGATTGAACCCTTGAATCATCAAACGAATTTCAGGTAGTTCATCCATCGGTATGCCAAGCTCTCTGACAGTACAAATTGGAAGAATATTGATGCTAGATCCATCATCAATTAAAATTCTACTTATTCTCTGGTCACGCACAAAACCGACCATAAATAGCGGACGGTTATGGGGTCTTTCACCAAGCAAAAGATCATCATTAGTAAATGTGATTTTTGCATCACAACTGTCCACTTCCTTTTTTGTCTCTTCTTCCTCTATCTTACAACATGATGCCTTGATATTTTCACAGGAAGCTTGCATGCATAACCAACTTGGTAGGAATTCATCCAATGTCACTGGACGACATAGCCTTTGATAGCGATTCTCCTCCATTTTCGTTTTCTTCCAATTCTTATTTATCATTTTCTTCTTGGGTCTTTTCACCATTTCCCCCCTAGTCAACTGCTTATTTGATTCCCTTTGTGAATTTGTCTTGCAGCGTCTCCGCCCAATCACAAGAGTCCAACCTTCATCGTCATTTTGACAATCACATGATTCACTTTCCTCTTGATATCTTTCCTCCACTATTACTTCATTCACTATAGGGAGAAGCGAGGTTTTTCTCACATCGACAGGTTCAAAGTCACCAAATTTAATCATACTTGGTGATGATGCAATTTGGACGCCATCACATTCATGTACTTCGACAAAATTGCAGAGGAGAACGAGATCAAGCGAACCAAAAATGACAGAGACTTGATTCGAACTTTCTTTCTCATCCTCAAGCAAGATTTTTCTTTCAGCGACCAAGTCCATGACTTTCTCCTTGAAGATAAATCATTTTTCAATAGGGTGGTCAATCAATCGATGGTACTTGCAATAATTTGGATCATTAGTCCTTCCAGCTTCGTCTGAGTGCTTTATTTCAGGTAACTCAATGAGTTTCAACTCAAGGAGTTCTTCAAAAATTACAGCAACATCAGAGTCCAACAACGGATATTCTTTCGCTTGCATTTCCTTCAGAGTTAATTTTCGGCCAACTTTATCCTGTAAGGACGTTGTCTTCACACTTTGCTTCTTACTCATATTTGTAGTGACCTTTAATGTCAAGGCGTTGAAATTAATTGATTCCTTGCTCTCAGATTTCGGCAAAAACTTGCCTACTTTATTTATTTCTTGTTTATCCTTCACTTTGCGAGGTTCATAAACTGGTGGCCCTGGATTTTCACTTGAAGACATGCTTAACTCCATATCATGAGCACGTGTAGCCAATTCTTCAAAAGACTTAGGCTTAATACACTGTAGGATGTAGCGAATTCCAAAGGCTTCACTAAGTCTGTCTTTGCAGTTGAGGCTTGCATTCCTCCATCGATTGAAGAAATCAACAACTGGTTCATCCTTCCATTGACGTGTGTCTGTGAGTTCAACCATGCTTACGGCTCGCCTTGTGCTATAAAATCGGTTGAGAGATTCATGTTCAAGTTGCTCCCAGCTATCGATGAAACCAGCCTTGAGATCAGTGTATCAATCAAAAGCATTTCCTTTTAAAGAGCGGGCAAACTGCTTGACAAGATAATCTCCATAGGTTCCAATATTATTACAAGTTTCAACAAAGTGTGCAATGTGTTTCTTTGGATTTCCTTTTCCATCAAATTGTTGAAATTTTGGGGGTTGATAACCTGCATGAATCTTCAAACTATCAATTCTCGCAGTGTTATGGCTTTGCATATGCGAGAAAAGACTTGGCAGCAACATCATACTTATCTTTGATGGTTCCCATAATGAATTCTTTCAACTGGTCAATGGGAATAACCCCATTAGACGAAATCTGAAATTCTTTAGGAGTCGTTGTCTGCCTTGCAGATGAATCTCCTTTATCTTGCATCATAGGGAGCTTTCCAGGTGCATGACTTGAATCTCCCTCCATCATGCTTCCAACTCTATCTATCAGCTTGTCAATTTGATTATCTTGATCTTGCATATTCTTCTTTAATCCTTCAATTGCCTTTGTTAAATTTGCGAGTTGTTCTTCAAAAGTTGAAGTGTTAGTCACCATTGCTTGGATAACCGTTGTGGATGGTGGAGCAAAGCATGGATTTTCTCTTATAGCATACTCTGAGTGTAATAACTTACGTGGAGTGCTTGGACAGATCCAGTGATCAAGAAATCATCATCGTCCTGTGTGATGAGATTCTTAGATCTAGATGGACTAAGTAGAGCCAATGTCCTCTCAATGAATTCAGCAATGTTCGCTCCTTCTTCCAATTCAGTTGGAGATGATCTTGCCCCCTTTGAGAATCGAAAATCAAAGATAGGAACTGAAGCAGAAAACATTTGAAATGCTTGTTGTCCAAGCAAGTTTTCTTTGTTCCTAGTGATAGTTCATACGCTTTCCATAGTAGCATCCAACAAATTCTAAACATCAGAGGAAAACTTGGAATCTGTAGCCTTAGTAGTAGTGATCTTGAAGTTGATCTTCTTAGGAGCCATTATTGTGTTCTTGAAATTTGGTAGAGGTAAAGATTTTCCCACTGGGCGTGCCAGAAATTTGTAACAACAAATTTCCACGTCGAGAAAAATAAATAATGAGGACTAGAAAATTGCATAACAAATGTAGTATTTGATTTCAATAAATGAAAGTGTTACAATCTCTATGGTATTCCTCTGATTCTTCAAGAATGTAAAGTATCTTGATGAGTTTGACTTTGATTTTGATTCAAGGGCTTGTAAAGCTTGGTCTTGAATCTCCTTCTTGAACTTGGATTTGGATTTGATCACGAACAAGTAACTTGATCATGAACGCCTTGGTATTTGATTTTCCTTCGTTCTTGATCTTCACTTGAACTTGTAGCTTGAGTGGTTGAACTTGTAGCTTGTAGAGAAATCTGTGGTGTTTGATCCACGAGCTCTCTGCTTGAATCTTATTATAACTTCTGGTGTCTTCTAACTTTATGAAGACCTTTATTTATAGTTGTAAGGAGTGGTGTGGCTCTGCGATTTGATTGGCCCTTTTAACTGACCAATACCATCCAGACACTTGGCATGATTCAATTGGCTCATTTATTTTTCTTGGATTGTCACATCACTTGACACATGTCATGATTTCATTGGCTCATTTATTTGTCTTGGATTTCCACGTCACTTGGCATGTGTCTTGATTTTATTGGCTTGTTCTTTTGACTTTGATTGCCACATCACTTGACACGTGGCATGAGCCTGAGCTATAAGATGGGCTAATAGCCATTTGGACCTTGGGCTAATGAAGTGGGATAATCATTTAATTTGTAGACCAATTAAATGGACTAGCCCAAAACATATATTGGATTTAAATAATTAGCCCAATCTAGCCACGATATTTATTTGGACAAATATCTTGAATTTAATATGGTCCAAATTATTTTATGGATTTAAATCCGATAAATATTTAAATGCTTACAAATGTCCCCTACTTCAAGGCTTATTGTGGAATAAACTTTGCAAATTTTCACGATTTTGCTTGA
Source organism: Nicotiana paniculata (assembly GCA_005239505.1). Lineage (NCBI taxonomy): Eukaryota > Viridiplantae > Streptophyta > Magnoliopsida > Solanales > Solanaceae > Nicotiana > Nicotiana paniculata. The sequence continues at coordinate 19,671 of ML347541.1, forward strand.
AGTATCAGTAATTTTTTTTTGAGTTAATCAAGCACGTGATGCAATATATATATATATATATATATATATATATATATATATATATATATATATATATATATATATATATATATATATATATATATATATACCATTTCACATGCAAGATAAATTTTGAATCTTCTACTTTATAATCCTAATAATCACCGTTTGAATAATACCCACATTCAAAATCAAAGTCCAAGAATTCAAGAACGCACTATAAATGAGGTTGTTTCCAAAGAACAAGAATTGAAGTCAGATTTTGGAATCTTCTACTGATCATATTTGGATTGGAGTTTAAATTACGACTAAAAAAAGTTAAATTTTTTGATAAACTTTCTGCTCAAACTTATCAAAATTATCCAGGATTTTTTTTTTTTGTTTGGTTATCTCCTAATCAAATTAGAATTCTTGTTACGCGTATCTTTTGAGATTGGTTAGGATCCAATGATAATATCCATTTCCATGTAGGACATAGCCATTTACAAAATTTTCATCCCTATAAATAGGGGTGCATAGCACTTTTTTTTTTACCATGTAGGACATAGCCATTTACAAAATTTTCATCCCTATAAATAGGGGTGCATAGCACTTTTTTTTTTACCGTGCAAATTTCCTGTCAACAATTTCAGAAAGTTGGAGAGCTCTATATATTTTCTTTTATTTACGGAAGGTAGTCTTTTTTTTTTTATGACAATTTTTCTACTTTCATGTCACTTTTAACATCAGTACAATGTTAATTTCTTCTGTACTACTCACCTTTTGTTTCCTGCATGTCACTTTTAATATCAAGTGCAAGATCACTTTTGTACTATTTACTTTTTTCTCTATAAGTCACTTCCAAGATTAGTACAACATTATTTTGTACTTTCACTTCTTTTATGCGAGAAACACCTAACTTGAAGATATTCTTGGACTTTTTTAACGCTTCTCCCCTTTTTTATAAAAGAAATAGTATAATAGGTACATGCCAAACTTTTCTTAGTCCCTTTTTAACTGTATTGATACTGATATGACAAATGAATGAAGAAAAATAGTTTTTGCTTTTTCTGAAAAAAAAATTAAATGAAAAAGTCTCCTAAAAAAATGTTTTAAAAATCATGAAGACCAAAAACATCTCATGACTAATTAGAGTCTCAAACCAAATTTTCACTAGTCATACCATTTCCTACTATTTTATGCAATTATGGAGAAAGCGTTCGCCTGTTTTATCTTGACACTCTTGTTGCTTCACTATGTTATGGCTACTTTAGCCATGACTCATACTCATGGCATAATTTCATATGAAATTAAGATTTTACTCTGTTTTGTGCAAACTTCATTACTCCGTAGCTAAAGACTTAACTTTATCCCCTTCGAAGCGAAGGCTTTACTCCATTTGAACCAAATAATTTATTTTTGTCTCAAGTGAAGATCATTATACCGTCTAAGCTAAAGATTTTATTTTTTCTGAAGCAAAGATCATTACACCATCTAAGCTGGACACTTTGTTTTGTTTGAAGATTTGACTTTATTTTATCTAAGGCAAATAGCATTGTACACCGTCTAAGTCAAAGGTTTTACTTTATCTGAGGGAAAAATGATTATACAGTCTGGGCCAGAGATTTTATTTTTTCTAAAGCAAAATTACACCGTGTAAGCTAAAGAATTTATCTTTATTTACAAACTTGATTTTTCTTTACCTTAGGCGAAGATCATTACACCGTCTGAGCCAAAGATTTTATTTTCTTATCGGAGGTAAAGACCATTACACCGTTCAAACCAAAGATTTTGCCTTTTTCATTCTCGGTAGGATTAGTCTTGAGATATGACACATTATATCATGAATTTAAAGCCATGAATATCATATTTCTAAGTTAAGTGCTAATAAACATTTTTCTCTCTTTTTGCAGTCTAAACATGGTTTACTTCAAAGACTCAAGAATTTCTTCCTCTAATTCGCAATGCCTTATTATCTCAGACCATAAGGGAAGGAAGGAGGGAACAAGGTTACCAGTTGATAGGTCACTAATCGGCCAATATGCTGCAGCTTCATACCTTTGAGGGACCCACTTTATTTGGCAGACTTGACGCTTGAATACCATAGTCGTTCTCCCAAGACATGGATGCTTTGCACCACTACTGATCATGCTTGGAATGTCGTGAGTACCTTAACATGCCTAGGGCGTCAAATTATTAACAAGGAAACTTATTGGGGCAATGATTTTCTGTTCGGCGGTGAATTTCATTACGTTCCTGGCTATTGGGAATGGACAGAAGACGTCTTAAGTAGGTGTCGCTTGACACTGAAGGGTGCACGAATTTACGACGCCACATATGCTTCACTCTTTACATATGACCGTAATACGAATAACATGCAGGCTTTCTGTGAGGCATGGTGCCCTGTTAACAATACATTGCTTACCTCTACTAGAGAACTATTCATATCACTTTGGGATTTGTATAAGATCGGTGGTCTGCCTATAACAGGATCTCCTTACGAGGAAGTTGTGCCAAATATTGAAGAGCTTACGGGCACATACGATAAGGAGAGAAGGTTTCTTCCCCAGACTTGTGAGCATTTGTTTGATGCCTTTCATCGGCTCCGAGAGGGAGGTAGCAACGATCCAAAGGTTTCTGCGAAAAAATGGGTAGAGTTCTGGTGCAGAAAGACAATGAAGTACACTCAGCCTCCTTTAAGGAAATAAAAGAAGTCTTCTCGTTTGAAATCGAAACACAATCCTATCAGGGTCCTAGAGGAAGCCGTTAATTGGTCGACTGTTGTGAGCACTTAATTTTTGCCCTACATGGAAATTACATCTAAAAAATAATCAAAAAATAATTTTTAGTAAATAAATAGCCCAGCCACACAAAAAATAGATTTTAAATTAGAATTTGAGTTAGAGTGGCTAATATTGCAAAAATTTAAAGAAGAGAAAAGAAGAGGTTAGTTTTTTGTTGAAACTAGGCTAAAAAAACAATTGTTGAAAGTGGCCCAATTGTCAATTCTCACCCCAAAACCTGCCAGCCCATTTCCCTAACCTACCCATCGGCCCAATATCACCTCATCTCTAAATTATACCTTAATTCCCTCTCTATAAAGAAGACCTAATTTCCTAAAAAAGAGGGCAGCTTTTGTTTTGAAGAGTAGCCACACAATAATAAAGGGAGAACATCTTCTCCATTCAAAGAAAAAAAGAGAACAGACCCCCATTTTTCCTATACCTAATGCCTCAACACTCCACCTCCCTCAAAAATCAGAGTTGAATTTCAATTCCAAAAGACAAAAAGGAACGACAGACATATTTGCTGGGATCTCTCATTCTTTCTCTGATTCAAGAGCACCAGCGACTCTTTTCCCCATTAAAAAAGAATCAGCCACCCAATTCCTTCACCTCCAAGCCAAAACAGAGGAGCCACAATTCAGATTAGCTGTCGTTGTAGTCGCCGGAGTTGATAGTCGGTGATGATGTCATGACGCTGTTGATGCCCTTCTCCTCTTCTCCTTCATCTTCTATCTCTTTTGAAAATCCGGCGACCCTCCATTTAATCCGGCGAAACAGCTTCGAAAATCGACCGAAACCTCTGCCGGAATCACTCAAAAATAGTCCGAAATCTGGTTCATCGGGAGTTCGAAATTTAGCAAAGGTAGGCGAGTTGGAGTTCTTTCTTTGTTCTGAATTGAGGTTTCCTGATTCGTGGGTTCGTTCGAGTGTTCCGGTCTAAAGCTGGTTGCCAATTACCTTTCATGGTTCGGGTCCCTGCCCCCACTAGTTTTTCCAGTTTGGAGTCGACTGATCGGAGTACATCGTTGTACTGGTTTACATCGATTGCCTAGATAAATTGAGGTCCAATTTCTCAAACTTCTTACAAACTTGTTTTCCCTAATTTGCTGCTGATTGAATGACTTTAGGAAAGGTTCTCTTGGTTGATATTATCGTTTGCGTTTAATGTATTCTTAACTGAGTAGTTGCTACGTTGAATTAATTTAGAACGTGAAAAATGAATTGGTTTTGAGTTGTTGGGTTTAGTTATAATAATTAATATCAAAACGGACATTTTCGTAAAATAAGAAATGAATTTAGGATTAAGAATATTTGACTACTATTGTAGCTTTATTTCATTTCATTGGGTCGAATGGTTGGATTTAAATGAAAAATGAAATGGATTTTGCTTGAGATATTCAGATTTTAGATTGACAGAAATGGAAAACATAATTTTTGGATCAAAAGGGATTTGTACTTGATATGGATCTTATTATTTGCTTTATTTCATTGAGTCGTCAGGAGCATGCTTAGGCCGATCACATCCCGGTAGGCAATCTTTAGGATTTTTGACGTTCGCGTGGCATAATTACAGGTTCTAAAATTAAGACCAAAGTATGCGTTCGCGCAACTTTGAGCAAAATAATTTTAGTAATAATAAAATATTATTAATTGTGTACACGTTCGCGTGACACGATTGCGGCTTCACAAATGAATGTTCGTAGAAATGCTTCAGGTGCTCTTTAATTTACTATAGTGATTGTGTACACGTTCGCGTGACACAATTACGATTTTAAAAATAAAACTGAGGTACGCGTTCGCACGGCTTTGGAGTTTTTCTTAAGTAATTAAGCGTGACAAATTGTGTACACGTACACGTGACATGATTTGAGCGTCGATTTTCTAAATTAAACCAAGATACACGTTCGCGTGACTTTGGACAAATATTTTTTTCTTATTAATTAAGGGCTACTAATTATGTACACGTACGCGTGACATGATTTTTAGCGCGTTGAATAAGATTAGTACACGTACGCGCGACTCGACTCAGGATAATTTCTTAAAAAGCGGTAAAGGATAAATGTACATAGATTCTAAAATGAGTAATTAGATTAATAAGCCAAGTATGAATCACTAAGCAACCGTGCTAGAACCACGGAATTCGGTTATGCCTAACACCTTTTCCCGGGTTAACATAATTCCTTACCCGGTCTTCTGGTTCGCAGACTTTAAATGGAGTCAAAACTTCCTCGATTTGGGATTTAGAATAAACCGGTGACTTGAGACACCATAAATTATTCCAAGTGGCGAATCCGAAAATAAATAAATTATCTCAATTCGATTATGTTACTTTAATTGGAAAAACTCTTTTTTTCCCACCCCTATCGAGAAAAAGGAGGTGTGACAGCTCTGGAAACTCTGCTGGGGATCGAACCCAGAATCTCTGGTTCAGGGTTCAAGAATTCGAGCTTGTTAATGTGATTTTTACTTGACTTTATTGATTGTTGATATTACTGTATTTATGTGCCTAATGTGCTAATTTCCGCTCATTTACCATTTTGATATTATTTGAAATGTATTTAAACTGCCTTCTTACGCGTCCCTTCCGAGTCTTCTAAAAAATGGTGCACACGTTCGCATGGCCCGCTTTTCTGTTAGAGGTCGTACCAAATAAGAACGGGGATGGATCAGCCACTAGGCCGGATAGCCTTTCGTGCTACCGGTACATCGCTCCCACCCCGACTTGAGTTGTCCGCTCGGGTAATCCAGGTCTAGAACAAAAATCCCAGGTTTAACCCCAGAATGACAAAACCTCATGTCGGATCCCTAGTAGGAACGATTATCTGCATCACGTGCATTTTGACTTAGGGGACTCAACACAGGGGTTGGGTCTGTCTAGGACAGGTGTACCCGAAACAAAAAAAATCATCCTGATGCATCCTACTTGCTATGTGCACATTATTTGTCTCGGTTTGCTTATTGACCGGATAAGGAACGAAAATCAACAGAAAACAAAAAGAGTAAGGTAGGATAGAAAATTCACCCGATATTGAAAATCCCTGTATTTGAAAATGCCTCGTAACTCTGCCAAAATTTTTGAAAAAAAAAAGAGAAAAAGAAAATGTACCTCAACAAAAATTTTGGGCAATATCATGTTTTTCCAGTTATGTCAAAACAGGGAGAACTACGCGGGTCTGACTCTCACCGAATGTGAGATACGTAGGCAAACCTCATCGATTCCGGCCCCCAACTTTCAAAAATTCAAAAAAAAAAATTCCTTTTTTAGAAGTCTTTCTTTAGAAAATCCCAAATAATAAAAATTTAAAAGCAAAAATATTTTCTTTCATTTTAAAAATCTTTCATTCAAAAAGAAAATCAAATCAAAATCCAAAAAAAAATATTTTCTACCTTTTTTCAAGAGTCTTTTCCCAAAAATTCAAAAAAAAATAATCAAATGAAAAATCCAAAAAGATTTTCATTCTTCTTTCGAAAATTGAAAAGAAAACTCAAG
>MDKI01034036.1:0-20863 GCA_005239505.1 Nicotiana paniculata
ATATATATAAATAATTAGATATACAAATAGAAAAATATTTATAATTTTAATATTAGTAATTACTAAAAGTATATATAATTAAATACTACTTAAGTCACAAAAAAAAAAAGAAGAAGAAAGAATCAGAAAGCAATAAAGTCACGTAAGTGACTAAGGAAAAGAAAGGCTTATAATGCCTTCAGGGAACAGAAAGCCTTGTACAAAGGCTCTGTTTCACAAACAAAAGGCTTAAAGCCTTATACGAAATAGAGGCGCCATAAGTTGCACGGAAAATTCTAGGGTTCTTCATAACTCACTTATTCTTGAGCTCAAGTATAAAAAAAATTTCTAATGTCAATTATACTACAGTAGTAATAGGTAAGAATTGAATTTTTAATTCTTTTCTTCCTCTTTATCAACAGTAAAGTTCCGTATTTAGGTGCGAAACTTTGAAATTAATTAAAATACACTGGCTGTTGTAGAATCGATTATTTAGTTGGTGTCAATTGGATTGGGGCCTACGTATTGGCTCGAGAAGTTTTGAGGTGAGTTTATATACCCTTTTATTAAAGTGATTTAACTCACAAAAGACGCATTTAAGGTGTTTGATAAATTGCATAAAAGAGCTAATATATAAACTTAATTGGAGGGAGTAAGTACCTATTAGCTTAGAATTATTTTCTAGCTAAAGCTTAGATGATCATTTTGATATATGAGCATAAATTTTCAGATTTTCTTGTTATTCTTATATGCCATTTTCATGTTGAAAAGTCATGAAAAAGCAAGAATCTTTAGAAATAATTTTGAATGTTTATTTCATTCTTATGTCATACCTTACATTTAAGAATTCTAGAATAAGTATGTTTGAAAGATTTAGATTTGAAAAGTCACAAGAAGAAGTTTTAGAAAGAAAAGATTTTTGGGAGTATCCTTTATTCTGAGAAGGGGTCATCGTCCAGGCCGAGGGTCCTGACCAAGGCATTGACTTCCTGAAACTACTTGTGCCGAAGTAGGGAGCACATGAGCCGAGGGTCTCATTGCTGAGAATTCACTTAGCCAGGCTAAGGTATGATGCATGAGCGCTGAGAACCATGAAGCGAGTGGCACCTCGTGTACTGGGCCTATTCGATCAGGTTGGGATTGAACCCGTGCCGATCACACGGTGACTAAGACAGAAATAGGTCAGAATATTTGGAACTCCCAAAGTATAAAGAGAAGTATTTTTTTGAAAAAGAAAAGAATTTCTTTTAGAATATTCATAAACTGCTATTATGCAATTATTTTAGAATTGTTCTTAGAAGCTTTATGTTTTCTATGCATTTAGATTCTTTGCTCGTAATGTGTATTGTATTAAAGTTTCGTCCCCTGTCGTTGAGACTCATTGAGTACAATGGATGGTACTGACGTTCTCTTTTGGGAACCTACGTTGGTGAGCAGTACAACGTAGGAATCGGTTTTGCAGGCGAGCATGCTACGGTTTAGGACTTCCTTCCCTTCCAGTGCTATTGGTGAGTTCCGCTATTGTTCGTGGAGTATTCCTTAGAGTCGTTTTTAGTTAGTTATTTCTTTTTTTACTTAGAGAACTGGTCAGGAAATCTCATGTTCTGAGGAGTGCGTCAGTTTATCAGTAGAGGCTTCATAGACATAGTCGGTGGGTTAAGATTCAAACGTTTTTTATAATAACTTAGCAGTATTTCATTATTTTCTACGAATAAAGTTTTGGAATTGGTTTATTTTATATATTTAAATTAATTAAAAGTATTTGGTTATAGTATTGTTTTATTGCATATAAAGTTTGAGGTTATAATAGATCTGATAAGTGCAGATGGTTCGCTTGGTCATGTTGAGTGATCGGGTACCGGTCTAGGCTTGTTTAGAAAATGGGTCGTGACAGGGATCGCGTTTGGGGATCAACAGATGATAGATAAGAATGAACGAAGAATCGAGTAGGCATATTGTGCACTGTCTAGTAAAATGCACATAACTTTTCACTCAGAACTCCATTTGGGCTCCACAATATATGGTTGGAAATTTAATTCAAAGAGATACAACTTTCATGTTTTACATTTTTATAATTTTCAAACATAACAAGGTGAAGAGTGCACGGCAAGTGCACGAACGTGCACTGACCGTGCAAATGGGGTAGGATACTGGCTAAAGTGCGCGGTAGATGCGCGTCCGCGCACGTCTTGTCCGGGAAAAGTGTCCTTTTTCGCGTAGGAGAAGTTGTATGTGTTTGGGCCCGACCCTACTTGGTATATATACATAGAAAAACGTTTATTTTTGTGACTTTTGACACACTTTAGACCCAAGAAGACAAGAACAAACTAGGAGCAAGGCGGGGAATTCTTCTACGAGTTTTCACTTCCTTCTTCCTATTTTCATTATTGGTTATGAATTCTAGTATTGTAGTTTTGCATAAAATTATGAAATCTAATTTGTTATTTAGGGTTTTGATGGAACCTCATGGAGGATGAATTTTTGTTATGTTTTAATATAATTTAACCTTTGAATTTATCTATTCGTTCAACTATGTGCTTATTTCAGTTGATTGAATAGCCATCAATTGACTGTGCCTATTTATTATGTGTTGCTTGAGAAAGGATACATATTCAGGTGGTTGTTGAACAAAGTCACTCCTAACGTATGTGAGAAATCAATACATCAGGTTTAAATGTAGGTTTAGAAATAACAAAGTCTTGACGTGGTCATAATGAGCGGTTAGATAAAGCCAACTAGCGTAGCTCGAGAAAATATGTCTAGTAAATTGCTAGAGAGAGAATTACGACACCTGAAGTGCTCACGATCAGTAGAGAATACATAGGTGAAATTTTAGGGAATATAGCGGGAAGGATTCCAACATTTGGGGAAATCATAACTCTATACCTCCTAGATTTAATCTCCAACCCTTATTATCTTTAGTTGTTAATTTACTGCTTTAGTTTCTTAGTTAATTAGTTAGATATAAGAATCTTAATATTTATAACTTAGAAATTTATTCGAGCTTGTCGTCTTAGCGATATTGAACAACTGTGGCTGAAACCTTAATTATCTGTGGGATTCGACTCCGGACTTAGACCAGATTATATTTGCAGTGATTGCTTATCCTTTTTAGGACTAGAGTTGGGTGCGATAAAATTTTTGTTTTTAAATTATATTATGTTTGTAATGTAGAATTTAGTTTTCTAGGAGCATGGAACGCAAATCCATTGGAAGGATGCAACAACAAACCAGATAGTTGAAACTAAGTGTGAGGTACCCGCACGAAGGACCAGGCCTGGGAGAAGTCTGAGTACCCCAGGAGCTGCTAGTGCTTCGGCCTTTGGCCTGCCAGAGAGTTTCTTTTACCCTCTTATTAGTTATGGTATGCATTGGGGACAGTGCACAATTTTAATTGTGGGGTGAGGAGATTTTTTGGGTGACTTTCCATGCTATTTTAGTTGTGTTAGTTTAATTGAATAATTTTATTTTACAAAAATAGAAAAGATTGGACTTTTTCCGACGATACATCTATTATACAATTTTTATGAGGAATTTAAGTCGAAAGAAAAAAGACAAAAGATTTTCTTTTGTAAGGTAGTGTAGCAATTCCTCCTTGGTTTTTCTTTGTGACACGGTTCTTTTTCAAGGGTTTTGTTTGAATCGGGTGTAGTTAGTTTTATTTTATTTAGGAGTAGAAGCCAGTGTGAGATGAATTGATATGAAGTAATATCTCTTGACTTTGTTATGCCTTGAGGATAGTGAGTACTTTGGTTGTGACGTTTAGGCTCATTTTTTTTACTCTTGTATAAGTACCTTAAATCGTATAATCTTAACTTTGCTTAACTGCTTTGACTAGAGTGTCTTGATGAATCCAATCCTGAGTGAGTTATATGCCATGTGTGTGTAAGGTTTGGGTGTTATTCTGTGCATTTCATTTAATGTCTAGAACTTGCCCCGTGTGTTAGCAAAGCGAAATAAAGTTTTGTTCAGTCTTAGAAGTGATATAGACTTTTCTTTGTTGAGACACGTATGTATATTTTACTCGCCTAATTATTATGTATCGTAGTTAACCCCTTTGAGCATGTAATCTTTTTTCTTTGTCAACCACATTACAAGCCTTATCCATTTTTTTGAATTAACCATTTATTTGAATCTTTTAACCTCTCATGAGCACTTGAATTGTTATGAATTTTGTAAAAGTTAAAGTGTGGGGTGGTTGGTTTGACTTTTGAGTGGAACTAATGAAATAAAGAGAAAGGTGCACTGTTTTAAAAAAGTAAGAGCCACTTGAATTTTAAAAAAAAAATAAAAAAAGGAAAAAATAGTTGTATTACTGTGAAAAAAATAATATATTCCTTGATAAGTGGTGACTCTTGATGTAATTGTGCTTAAAAAAATATGGCGTAATATACATTGATATGAAGGCGTAGTTTGGTTTGACATAAGTATGAGGTTTGAATGTTAAAGCATATGTATTAAAGTTCTTAGGGAGGTGTAGTCACTCTTATATCTAAAGGTATCATACCCGTCCCGCAGCCTACATTACAACCAAATAAAGTCCTACTTGATCCTAGACTGAATGAGCTTGATTAGTAGAGTAATACACTATGGTCAAGCCTATGGTGCATCTTTTGTGGCATATGAATGTTATTTCTGAGAGTAAGTGAATTCTTTCTATCTTGAATTCCTAAGTGTTCTTAAATTTTATTGTGTGGAACTACTCTCTTTTGTTGTGTGAGGACACTTGATTCATGAAAGAAAGGTAATGTCAGTGACCTCTATGTTAGATTAAGTGGGTGAGTTGTGAATAATGCGTGGTACTTGTAATTCAAATCTTGAGGTGAAGATTTTACGCTTTTGTGCTTAGTCTATTTGAAGTATTCTTGGTGTGATGAGTTAGGAGAATTGTTTAAAAAGGTCGTTTCTATATAAATTGTAGTTTGATTACTCGAGGATGAGCAATGGTTTAAGTGTGGGGTATTGATTATAGGCTATAATTACATATTTTAGTCGCTTATTACACTCTAATTTACTGCACTTTAATTGAGTTTGAGCTTTAATCGCTAGTGTTTTGCACTAATTGTGCGTTTTATGCCTTGTAGGAGTGATTCCGAGCTAAGTAGATGTTGTGGAATAAACTCAAGTGATTTGGAGCTTTGAAGTCTGAGTAAAATCTCAAGGAATTAAGTCGGGATCGTGTTCGGGTATCAATGGATGATAGTTAAGAACGAACGAAGAATCAAGTAAGCATATTGTGCACTGTTTAGTAAAATGCACATAACTTTTTACTAAGAACTCCATTTGGGCTCCACAATATATGGTTGGAAATCTAATTCAGAGGGCTATAAATTTTATGTTTATATGTTTCTAAATTTCAAACAGAACAGGGTGAACAGTGTGCGGCAAGTGCACGAACGCGCACTGACCGCGCAAATGGGGCAGAATACTGGCCAAAATGCGCGGTCGATGCATGGTCGCGCACGTCCTGTCCGGGAAAAGTGTCCCTTTTCAAGTAGGAGAAGTTGTATGTGTTTGGGACCGACCCTACTTGGTATATATACATAGAAAAACGTTACTTTTGTGACTTTTGACACACTTTAGACCTAAGGAGACAAGAACACACTAGGAGAAAGGCGGAGAATTCTTCTACGAGTTTTTCGCTTCCTTCTTCCTATTACCATTATTGGTTATAAATTCTAGTATTGTAGTGTTGCATACTATTATGAATAGCTAATTTGTTATCTAGGGTTTTGATTGAACCTTTTGGAAGATGATTCTTGTTATGTTTTAATATAATTTAACCTTTGAAATTTGTCTATTTGTTCAACTATGTGCTTATTTCAGTTGATTGAATGGTCATCAATTGACTGTGCCTATTTATTATGTCTTCCTTGAGAAAGGATACATATTCAGGTGTTTGTTGAACAACGTCACTGTTAACGTATGTGAGAAATCAATACTGCAGGTTTAAAGGTAGGTTTAGAAATAACAAATCCTTGACGTGGTCATAATGAGCGGTTAGATAAAGCCAACTAGCGTAGTTCGAGAGAATATGCCTAGTAAATTGTTGTAGTTTCTCGAGAAAGAATTACGGCGCCTAAAGTGCTCACGATCAGTAGAGAATACATAGGCGAATTGTAGGGAACATAGCGGGAAGGATTCCAACATTTGGGGAAATCATAACTCTAGACCTCCTAAATTTAATCTCCAACCCTTAGTATCTTTAGTTGTTAATTTATTGTTTTCTTCTTAGTTAATTAGTTAGATATAAGAATCTTAATCTTTATAACTTAGAAACTTATTCGAGCTTGTCTTCTTAGCGATATTGAATAATTGTAGTTGAAACCTTAGTTCTCTATGGGATTCGACTTCGAACTCTTAGATCGGATTATATTTGCAGTGACCACTTATCCTTTTTAGGACTAGAGTTGGGAGTGATCACACGCTGCACCTGCCAATGGTCCTCATGAGCTCACCGTCCTTCTCCTTCAACTCCTCATCTTTTTGCTTCAGCTCATCACAAAGCGTCTGAAATTGGTCGTCCTCGCCAAGTATGTTTACAAGCGTTCGGTGCTTAGAACGGTACTCTCTGTACTTAGATTCCATCTTCTTGTAGAGGGCCTTCCTTTTATCTTCCCTCCAATCACGCTCAATCTCCAAAATGAGGGTCTAGTATATAAAAGAAGACGGATCTGCAGAGGCAAACAACACGAAAGAAGTGAATAAAGTTAAAACATGGAAGGAAAACTTACTCGCAGGGCCATGCTGGAGATGCCCAGTGATATGTCTGCATCCTCAAGCTTCTGCAGCGTCTTGTTCTCAGAATCCACGCACAAAAGAGAGAAGGTCGGAACCACCCGTTCTGAGTTAAACAAGAGGTTATAATCTACGGGGATGACAATGTTACGGTTAGACCCATCCGTCCTTATTTCAACTCGGGTGAACCTCTCTTCAAAGGCACGCACCTCCTCGGGGTCAATGTCGGAGCCCGACCCATCATCTTCTACGAGGACGGTTTTACCTCTCCCATCCGCTGATGACGAGCCAACTTCAGCTGCTCGTGCACGTTTCTCCCCCGTGATGGCCCCTTCCGGCTCCGACGGACTCTCCTCTATGGCGATCTTCGGCGCGGAAGCAGCCTCAATGCCCAGTGGATTCGCCGACTCCGCATCCAAAACAATCGGCCTCTCAGGCGCGGCATCGGCAACGCTGACCCTACCAGTCTCTACTCTCTGTCTTTTTAGTGGTGCCGCCTCCTTTTCGCCGGGAGATGACTCGTCGATCAGATGCAGAACAGGGTGGGCAGAGGCATCGGCCGATATAACGGCCGCCTGTGGGCCGGAGTCACCCAATGGTGGATTTAGGGTTTGATCACTCCGTATGGAATCGGCCCGTACGAACTGCATCCCCACCGAGGCGACCTCCTGGCGGAATGTAGGCGCGGGAGCCCTCACCTTCTTAGAAGCTCGTCGACCTGACACAAAAAAAGGTCCATGTCAAAGTGAAACAGTAAATAGCAACAAGTTATAATGAAGACGAAATGATTGTAAAACTGAATCCAACTTACGGTCGAAGGCTTGGGCCCAAACCGCTTATTGAAGGACGCCCAATCACGAATCCCCACGGTGTGAGGCAGGATCCGGGCTACCCAGTCGCTGATGTCAGTAACCAGGGAAGGTGGACGTCTCTCAGCTACAAAAGGAAAATAAGTCAAACAAAAAAAACCTGAAGAAGAGTGAGTAAAGATACTTCAAATAGTAAAAAGACTTACGATTGAAGTTCCATTGCTCAGGAAATCCGCACGGGTTCGCCACCAGGTGATCGATTTTGATGAAGAAGTAGCTGAACCAAAATCGGCGGTTCGCCTTTTCGTCTATCCCTGCCACTAACCCTTTGGTTCCACGGTGGCAAAGATGAATCATTGTACCTATGTAGAAGCTCGACGCGAAAAGGTGTAGAAGGTGACAAACGGAGACTTCGCAGCCAGCCAACTCCGCAAATTTTGTCAACATGAGGAAAATTTTGTAAAGGTAGGGGGAGATTTGCGCGAGGCAGACGCTGTAAAAATGATAGAACTCTTCCGTTAATGGAAGAAGGGGAAGAGTATAACCTTCCAAGAATGGATAGGCGTAGAATGCGCAATACCTGGGCCGATGGACCCGTATCATGTCGTCCCCCACGCTGGAACGATATCAATATGAGCGGGAATGTGGTATTTTGATATGAGGGCTGAGATCTGCTTCGATCCCATCTCAGACAGTACCAGCTCGGGGTCTGGAACGGGCTCTTTTGAGAAGTAGTTCCTAGAAGTGGGGTTGCATGGAATAACCTCCTCCACGATGGGAAAGCTTTTGTCTTCCACCACCATGGCCTCACTGCCACTAGAAGGCATGGCCATCAACAATGGGGTAGCATCAGAGACTATTTCAGAGTTGTGAGTCGAGTTGGTCATTTTTCAGTAGCGCGTATGCGGTGGGGCCGGAAAGGAAAGAGTATCGACGGAAGAAGAAATAGGAAGCAAAACTGAGGAGTAAGAAGAAATAGGAAGCAAAGACAGATGAAGAAGAAGAAGAAGAACAAGCAGAGTGCAGAAATGGTTAAAATAGTCTTAGAACTATAAAAATGAATATTCTATTGAATATTCTTTTAATTGTATTTTTATGGTTTCCTAGGAATATCCCTTATAAATAGTAGGAGATAAGGAACAAAAAGGGGATCTTCACTTTTCTGATAAGAGCATCTTGTAAAAGGTTGACTATCAAGAATATATACAAAAGCTTGTCTTGTCGTTCCTGTTTGGTTTTCATTGTTTGTTCTACTTTTTTACTCACAAGATTCAAGAATACTTTGCACATCTTCATAATTTATTGTCACATGTTGTAGAAGAAGGAATCATCCACATCATTCAATATTTTGGTGATAAATTCTCCCTATTTATATTTATTGCCCTTTGTCACATTTATTGCTTACCATTATTCTCATATTTATTGACAATCATTGAGCGTATACTTAATATTTAACAATCTCGAACACAGTCTCATATCACCGACATCCTTTAATTTTAGATCTAGAATTTATTATTCTTAATTAGGATTTACCCATTATTACTTTACATAATTAGTTTAACAAAAAACTTAATACTTTTTGGTCAAACAATCCTTAATGGTATAACTGTTAAAACTAAACAAGAAGACTTTCCCCCCTCAAAATCACTACTAACAACTTTACAAAAAACAGGGAATATGTTAAACAAATTTTCTGAAGTATATTTGTTTGATAATTGTTGTCGTGCAATGTTCATTTTAGCAGTATTAGACGTTGTTAACATCGTAAAGCTCTAGTTAAATCATTATTTGGGGGATAAAAGCAATGGTATTTGACTAAAATTGAAAATGACACCGCACAGATTAAGACCTTCGCAGTTTTGTATTGATAGAAAATGTAACCTTGTGTTCGTTCCTTAGTATTGTAAGTCACTGCAAATAATTATTTAATCCTTAATCTTCTTGAATTTGCCGTGTGTTTTCTATACTTCGTTTATTGTTATATATATAATCCTAGATCTATGCTTACATGCATGATTGATGCATCATCTCGTTATAGTTTATGTGCATTGTTGAAAACAAATATATAATTTGTACCGTTCTCCTTATCACATGTTACGTATTTGTTATATATTTATATATTTTTACTTTGATAATTAAGTAATGGATAACTTTTGTCTAATTAATTAAAAAAGAAACCAAATATAAAGTACCAAACATAATGTAGGAGGGGGAAGGGACGATATGATAAAACGTTAAATTCAGAGCTGTAATATTTTATTTTTATTTTACGTAAAAGATAAAAAGAAATTAACAGGAAAAAAACCAAGATTGTTTCTAGAGACCATTGCGCTGATACATTTTTGCATTCACAGCAACAAAAAATTAATTAATTGACGAACCATTATTGATATGTGAAAGTGAGAACAAGCATATTTTTAAATTGCACAAGAATTGCTTCCCAGAATAGACATTAAACTCATGGAAATATTTGTGAGTAAGAACTAATACTATTTTCCTACAAAAATAGTATGTTATTCCTTTAGTCCCCATAAATTTGAGAACTCGATCGTATTTGATATATATATATATATACTAGTTTTGGTATACGTGCGTTGCACATGTGTATAGTGTCTATCAATAAAATATATACACTGACGTTAAAATAAAATACAATATTTATTTAAATAATAATAAAAAATCTCATAGTAGTTGTATTAAATATCTTCTGAATATGCGTAGATGATGAATTTAATTAAATTAGTCATACATTATTTTTTAATTATAGATATCTTATTATAATATGATTTACAAATATGTTAAATTGTATCCCACCTGACTTCTCTTTATGAATACATTATGGCTTCTACTATTTCATCCTTATTTTTTTAAGTTTGCGTTTAACCAATTTAATTCTTAATACTATAATTAAATTTTATTTTATATTCTGATTTCTTTTATCTTCAAATGTTCTTTTTCTGTGCACTCTAAGATTTATGTAATCTTGAAAAATAATTTACCTATATGATGAATTTGGAAAGGAGTAAAATTTGTTTATTTTTCTAGTTAGTTAATTCAAATCCGGGGAAAAAAGGTCAATTCAATACTTAATTAACTTTTTTAATCACTAACAAAAATAGTTTATTTATTTTTTAAATTATTAACATTAGCCATAGCACAAATAAATGTTTAATTATAACTATAAACTTATCCACAAAATTCTTTTGTCAAATGATAAAAAATCAAACTTTTGCACTTTATGTTTGTCATAATGTTAGTAAATGACTTTTGTCAATCACTTTTCTCTCTCTTTCTCTTGCTATTATGAAATATTTTCGTAATTATTTTTTCTAATAATGTCTCATAATATATATTAATATTTATATCTAAGCAAATTATTGCTCGAAGAATAAAATTAATAGCCAATGGACCAATCTCAGATAGAATACTCATAGTATTTATAGGTTAAATACTGATTTGAATAAAGGACAAAGCAAACTACTTCGTCTTTCTTTAGTTTTTAATTTTCTTACATCATAATTGTGACCTAAAATTTAGCATGATTACACCATTTTTTTGAGATAAAAAATATTCAATTGTATAAAATTCATATATAAGGTTTAGCATATAAAATTTGGTGTTATTTAATTATACTTTAATTTTAGATTCATAGTATAAGATAAAACTTAATAATTTTAAAGTCCTAAATATAAGGACCTCTTACTTTATTCAATAAGGAAAGGTATAATAAGTAATAAATCTTATTAATTTTTAATTCCTAAATATTAGCTAGAATAATAATTAAATGAGTATTTTGACTAGTGTGAACCCTATTTTAAAAGGGTAAAAAAGGTGAATGACATTTCGCTAAGGGCCTTCGTGCTTTTCTTTTGGTAATTATAAATTTTATTACCAAGAAAATATTTACAGAGTGCACAAAACCTCTAAAGTTGGACCACATCCCCAACTTTAGTATACTTCACCTACAGTCATACAAGAAGATAGAGAGTTGCAAACTAGGTTATGTCTTCCTACATACTAACTAGGGTAGTAGTCAAGTTTCTTCAACTAGATTGCCAATTTATTCCTTTTTCTACCTCTGCAATGTATGTCTTGAATGATCTGTCTCACTATAGTTGTTGCTGGTCTGGTTCTTTGTTGGAAGATTTTGATGTTCCTTTCCAACCAGGTATAATATACACTTCCTGCAAGTGTCATACGGTATATCTCTGCTTTTGCATTGTTACTATAGGCATGCTTTTGCACCCACTCAACTTCTTCTTGCCATTCCATAGCCTATCGTTGAATTCCTTACCGCTGGAGGATCTGCTGCCAAATCTGGGATGTAACTGGGCATTTGAATAATAAGTGTTGCACATCCTCATCAGGGCTATCACACAATGGACAGGTCGTGCCATAGTTCATACCCCATTTTCGCAATCTAGTCCTTGTATATAGTCTGTCTTGTATTGCAAGGTATAGGATGAATAACCACTTGGGGCTGCCCTAGTTGTTTCACATCAACTTCCTCCAATGCACTTTAGGATAATTGTCTCTCATCTTAATACATTGTCTTTATAGCATATGTTCCGCAGTTAGTCCTGCATTGTGATGATCCAAAAGGTCATCCCTTATTTTATAAGTTCCAAAAGGTCATCCCTTATTTTATAAGTCAAAACTGTGTCCCGAGGTCTTGAAAACCTCTTTTAATATCACCTCGTTTTGCGTGATATCTGAGAAGCTTTTATAAGAAAAACTGAGAAAAATGCTAGTTTTGCCTTTAAAATTGAATTTAAGTTGACTTCGGTAAATGGACCCGGAACCGTGATTTGACGGTCCCGGAGGGTCTGTAGAAAAATATGGGACTTGGGCGTATGCCCAGAATCGAATTCCGAGGTCCCAAGCCGGGGAAATGAATTTTTAAAAGAAATTATTTTACTAGAAAATATAAGATTTTTTGAAAATTTGGTTATATTTGAAATTTATGGTATCGGGCCCGTGTTTAGTTTCGGAGCCGGTGCAGGTTCAATATAATTTGGTAAGAAACGAAGGTCGTTTGACGTGATTCGGACCCGTATTTGTGAAATTTGATACTTTGAAAATTTTGAGATTTTTCTTTGATTTTTATGCTAAATTCGTTGTTTAAGATGTTATTTTGGCGATTTGATCACACAAGTAAGTCTGTAGGATGTTTTTGAGGTTGTGTACGTGTTTGGTTTGGAGCCCCGAGGGCTCGGGTAAGTTTCGGATAGGCGTCAGAGTGCTTTTGGACTTAGAAAAATCTGGTGTTATTGTTGTTGTTGGTGTCTAGGCATTTGCTCTATGTGAACGCGTGTTAAACCACGCGAACGCACTGCACAAATGGGGAGGGGGAAGGTTTACCTTATGCGAACGCATAGGGTAGGACGCGAATGCGGAGATTTAGGAATTTGCTCTACGCGAACGCGAACGCGTCCACTCTCACGCGAACGCGTCCACTCTCACGCGAACGCGTCCACTCTCACGCGAACGCATAGAATAGGAAGGGGGTTGGGGCTGGGTAGACATTTCAATGTGCGAACGTGTCCCCTTTGACGTGAACACGAAGGGCAGGGGAGTGGAAACCTACGCGAACGCACAGGCTTGGTCGCGAACGCATAGTGCATCTGTCCAGTGCTTTTTTTTAAACAGTAACAGAACGGGAATTAGGCCATAACTCCATATTTTCAAAACCAATGAAGCTTAGGGGCGATTTTTGAAGAGGGACTTCATCACCAAACCATAGGTATGTGTTCGTAGACTCGTTTTCTTCAATTTTCATTAACACCCATTAGATTTCTAGACCTAAATCATGTTCTTAAGGGTAGAAAATTGGGGATTTGGGTAGAGTTAGGAATTTTTGAATAATTGGAGTTTAGACCTCGTTTTGGGGTCAGATTCCGGAACTAATTATATATTCGGGCTCGTGGGTGAATGAGTGATCGGAATAGGTGTTGTGTCCTATTTGTTATGTGTAAGTATCATGTTCAATGTATAGGTGAGGTGACGAGTATCTATACGTTGGTGTCAAGCATGCCCGTGAGTCAAATATTGTGATTTATGTAGTTTTCGCAAGTAATATTTGAGTTTCACTTTATAGTTATCCATGTTGGTGGAAATTCCTTGATATTGAATAGTGTTGAGTATTAGTTTCAGTTAAAGATTTTTATGTGAAGTTATGCACTAAGTGAGATTGGATATAGTTGTTTTCCCTTGCTGGGATGGTATTGATTCCACTGTTGACTCCCTTGCCAGGACGTTATGGTTTTATTTATGTTTACTCCGTTATTTTTCCTTGTTGGATTGCTGTCATTTGATGTGTTTGGGTGAGGAAGAGTGTGAAAGCACGAAGCGTGATGTCGTGCGTGAGATTTTGAGTGAATGTTAATGCACGAAGGGTGATGCCATGCCATGATATGAGTGATAATGCACGAAGGATAATGTCGTGCCATGATATTGTGAGGTAAAAGCACGAAGGGTGATGCCGTGCTGAATATATTGATTCTGATGGTGAGGACGAGAGTAAAAGCACGAAGGATGATGTGGTGCACTTGTTTTCGTATTACTATTTCTGTTGCTTAAATTGATATGCAAATTGTGCTTTATCTCATTATTTCCATTATTTGATATTTCCTCCCTTCAGCATGTTCCCCTTTCCTTTATGCTTAACTGCTTATTTCTCGTTGTTATTATTTTCTCCGTATACTGTTCAACTGCACAGGTTGATTTGGTCGTCGTGTCCTAGCCTCGTCACTACTTCGCCGAGGTTAAGCTCGACACTTACTCAGTACATGGGGTCGATTGTACTGATGCTACACTCTGCACTTTTGTGCAGATCCCGGTACAGGACCCTACAGACCTTAGAGCGAGGAGGCTGTCTTCAGTCCACATGGAGACACCGAGGTAGTCCTGCAGGCGACCGCAGGCCTTGGAGTCCCCTTCTACTTCATTTGTATTCTGTTCTAGTTATCCTAGAAACAGATGTATTTACTTTTGTTCAAACCCATATTTGTAGTATTCGTAGATAGTCCATGAAGTTGTGGCACCAAATTCTGGGTTTAGTATTTTGATTCTCGTAATGGCATTTAATCAAGTTATTAGACTTTGCTTCATTTTGAATATTCATTTCTGTTGGTTTTGTATTTCATCGTTGTTTCCTAATAATAAAGAGTAAGGTAAATTAAAAATTCACGTTGGCTTGCCTAGCGGGTTCAATGTTAGGCGCCATCACGGTCCCGACGGTGGAAAATTTGGGTCGTGACATGCATCCTCCAGGTATTGTTTAGCCTTTAGGATCTTCTGAATCAGCCAAGATGTTTGTGCAGCAGTGTGTTCCCATACTTCATTACCCTTAGTATAGTAGATATGCACCCATTGTATCTAGAGTTTATCCTTCTTATTGCATATGTTCCAGTAGTGCTCAAGTATGGGAGCTTTATTCCATGTGTAGATGTCTGTTATGTTGAGACCACCTGCTGATTTTGGCAAGCAGAGTTTGTTCCAATCTATTAGAGCCTTCTTTGAGAATTCATTATTTCCATTCCATATAAACCTCATACACGCTTGTTCAATCCTCTGAATCACCTTCTTTGGCAGGATGAATATTTGAGACCAAAATTGTTGGATGGTTGTGAGTACACTTCTAATCAGCTGCAATCTACTTGCATAGGATAGAAACTTTTATGTCCAGGAGGTTACTTTCCCTATCATCCTCTCTATTAATGGTTGACATTGCCCAATTGCTAGTCTTTTTGAGCTCAGTGGAACTCCAAGGTACCTGAAGGGGAGAGATCCCACAGAGAAGCCTAACTCTTGTATTATTTGTTGCTGAATCTGGCCTGGCACACCTCCAAAGTAGACAAAACTCTTCCCTTGATTGGCTACCAACCAGATGCCAAGGAGAATTGCTGAAAGTACTTGTACAGTATTTAGTAGATACCACATCTCCCCTACAAAACAACAACATGCCATTTGCAAACCCCAATTGTATTATATTCAGCTTGTCAAATCGAGGGTGATAGTTAAAGTCTGGATTATCTTTCAATTTTTTAGTAGTCTATTGAGGTACTCCATTGCTATCACAAACAGGAATGGTGAAAAATGGTCACCCCTACCTTACTCCTTTTTTTGCAATAAAATGATCACTTGGTTTGCGATTGACGACTATAGAGTATGAGACTATCGATATACTTACCATGATCCACCTAACAAATATTTCAGGAAAGTTCAGAGCATTTAAAACTTGTTCTAGGAACACCCATATTATAGAGTCATAAGCTTTTTGCATGTCAATTTTGATCATGCATCTTGGCGACACTCATTTCCTCATATATCCTTTCACTAATTCATGGCTAAGGATAATATTGTCAGTTATGATTCTATCAGGTACAAATGCAACATGGCTCCCATCAATGAGGCTATCCATAACCCCTTGTAGTCTGTTAATGAGCATTTTGGATATGATCTTATAGATTGTGGAGCAACAGGAGATAGGTCTATATTGTTTTACTGAGGAAGGGCTTTTAAGTTTAGGAACCAAGGTGATAGATGTGCAGTTTATCGGTTGGTAGAGTTTCATGGTGTCAAAGAAGTTTAGAACAGCTTCAGTTACCTCATTTACAATCGTGGTCCATGCTTTCTTAAAGAACGTTGAGTTAAAACCCTCTATCCTTGGAGCTTTGTTATCATCTATCCCTGGAATATTGAGTTAAAACCATCTATCCCTGGAACTTCTTCTCTGGTAAATGGTTGAATGAGCTGCAATTGTTGTGCCCTTGATAGGACAGATCCCCTCCTTATAACATCTAATTGTATACCAGGTAATGTGGGATTTGCATCCCCAAGTAATTTCTTATAGAAACCTCGAATCTCCTCCTCCATCCCCTTTTCTGATTGGATAATTTCAGATGTTGCACTAACAAGTGATTTAATCTGATTCCAAGCTCTCCTATTCTTGATGCTGGCAAAGAAATAAGCTGAGTTTGAGTCCCCTAATTTGAGCCACTGTACTCTGTATTTCTGCTTGTATATGCTTTCCTCTATTAGAGCCATTTTTTCAGTTGAGATCTTATCTCTTTTTCTACCTCAAAATCATGAGGATCCTAATTATATGTTCTCACCTGCTGCTGTACCAGCTGAAGATCATTCCTGATACTTTTGATTTTATCATTTATCCCAGTGAACTCCTTTGTGTTTAAGGCTTTCATTGCTTGTTTCATGGTTTTCAGCTTGAGCCATACTCTTTTCAGGTATATTGCATTGGTAGTGGCCTTCCAGTTGTCTTCTACTATCTTCCCAAAGTTTGGATGATCAGATAGACAATTCAAAAATCTGAAAGGTCTTGGCGTTCTCTTCTGTTGTCTCCCCAACTCGATACTTAGTGGTGAATGATCAGAAAAGTATGGGTCTAGGATATGAACTTGAAAAGGAGGCATATATATCATCCACTCTCCGTTAACTAAAGCCCTGTCAATTTTGCTGAAGACAATGTTGTTAGTCCACGTGAAGGGTCTACCTATTTTGTGTAGCTCGGTCATACCAACATTTTTCACAAATTCTTTGAAGTCTCTTATTTCATGGTCTTGAACCATATTACCATGTACTTTATATTCAACCTCATGAATAGAATTGAAGTCTCCTATTAAAAGCCATGGTTCTTGTTTTCTACTCTCTATTTCTCTGAGTTTTCTCCATAATTCCTTCCTATCATGTACTGTCTGCAAACCATAGACAGCTGTGAAATGAAAGGCTAGTGAAGAATTAGAAAACATGATTGCAACCTGTATGTATTGGGTATGTATGGTGAGCTTCTTGACCACATCAATCTTCGTATCCCATAGTAGCCATATCCTTCATTTATTATTTGGACAGGTATTTGAGAGCCATTCCCATGCAGGTGCAATTTTGTTAATCACCTGGCCCTCTTTACATTCTTTTACTCTATGCTCTATTATAGCTATAATACTAACTTTATTTTCTTTAATGGACTCCCTTAGCTGCTTTTTCTTATACAATTTATTCATTCCCCTCACATTCCAAGTAATTACTTTCATCTTAGTAATAGAGGGAAATGGTTTTGGTCTTCCATATCACCTTGGCTACTTTTCCCTCTTTCAGAACACTTGGCTTGCTGAACTACCATGGTCTGGCTTGGTGGGTCATTATCTCACTCTGTTAGTGAACTTAATTCATTGTTTGTGTCAACATTTCCTTCTTTAGCGCCCCATTTTTAGCCGTCTTAGTGGCTGATTTTGCATTCACCATTGTCTATCCTTTTGCTTGTGCTTCATTTGGGGTAGCTTGTGCTTTGTCGCCCTATTCTTTTCCATCGGTTGGTTGAGTATTACCACTCTGTGGTTGTACACTCTATTTATCAGTTGTCTTTAGCACTTGATCACTCATTCTCCATACTTGCGCAAGCTTTGATTGCTTCCCTTTCTGAACTTGTAGGGGTTGCTTCTGCAGATTCATAGTCTTGCAATTATGCCCTATTTGCATACATGTAGCACAATATTTAGGTTCCCAATCATATACCACATCCTATTCAAACACCCCACCCTTAGGGTCTTATTGTGATGCATTTAGTTAGTGGTCTAGTATTTCAAATTGCATATGATATGCGTTCAATATTGGTAGTGCAATCATCAGCGTATAAAGTAGTACCTAGTCCACTACTGATTTTGCTCAGTGACATCCCTCCCCAACAACTTAGAGGTAAATTTGGGAATTTAACCATATTTGAATAGTTTTAAGGATTTCATTTTGGAAATTGAAATCAGCAGACCATTCCTTCATTATCAAAGGCATATTTCCCTGAAAACAATACCTTATCTCTTTCCTCCATTCTCTTGAATCAAATGACGAAGTAGTCATCGTTGTGGTAGTATATTTGGGGTTTTTTTTGCAAGCTTCCATTGTGTTGTGAGAAACCTCTCCACTGCTCCGAGCGATGGGGAGTCTCCAATGGCGTACAGAATAATAGCCATCTCCACTTTGCACTTTCCTCTTCTATATCCTCCGGTTCTAGTTTAACAATTGTCTTTCATTCCTGGATACTAGGTGGTACATACCTCAGGCTCATGCCTTTTGATGCTAATTTATTTCCTATAACAACATTTGCCTAGGTTTGTGTGTTGCAATTTCCTCTAGGTAGGTCAATTTTCCTTTTCACCTTATGGACTTCTTCGATCTCTTTTCCATTCACCTTGTTGCTGCTAGGCTCCTTTGTTGCAGTAAGGTTTTCCTGAATTTCTATAGATTTAACCCCAGATGTACCCTCTGCATTACAAGTGGTACCACCACCATTGTCAACCTTGTTGCATGTGCTTGGGTCATCCAAAAAAGCTATTGTTTTCCCTTTCCTAGTACTTGGCATGTTCTCAGGTCCCTGTTTGCCCAGTTGATTAGCCTTGTTCGTCGGTGTTTGTTTCTCTGTAGATCCATGGAGATTTCCCCCATTTGGTGTTTCCATTTCCAGATCCCACCTTCAATTCCTCGAGTAACTTGAGGTCCGTGAGCAGAACTTTGTTCACCCTCTTCCGCGGCCGTCCTCGCCCTCCCATTCCGGTAATCAGTGCACGTCAGCAGAGTCACCTAAACGAACACCGAGAGAGAAGATTGTATTCCTCAACCTACGGTCTTCGTACTTTTAATATAGTATATATATATATATATATATATATATATATATATTTTTTTTTATTTTTTATTTTTTAATCTGGACTTTGTCCAGTCATGAACCCTGTTTTACTGTTCATCTCTTTCTCTTAATCTATACTCCTAACAACTATCTTCTTTAACCACACCCTGGTCATGGCTATTTAAAGCGTCCTCTTATCAAATGGACTTTAACAATAGCCCCTTCAATGCCTAGGAATTTACAGGTTAATCCATCGAAGTTATTAAGAAATTAAGAGAATAACCATTTACTAGGTATAACAGATTCATTTTAAAAGAACTTAAAAGGATTTTTTACATAAAGACAATCATAACATAAAACTTGTAATTTACATATATGGGAAGATATTACAGAGAATATAAAGCATATAAAACTTACATAGTTAAAGAGTGAAGTGGGTTTTCCCTTTCGGAAAAACCTGGAAACTTTACTCCTACTTAGCTTACTTGCACAATATTTAAGAATTTACAAAGAAAATTTTATACTAGAGTAGAGGATATTTTGGCTAAGGAAAGAAACATAAGGATTTCTTGGAGAGTTTGGTTTTGAAGAATGGTTTTTGCTTCCGTGTTTTTCTTGCTTCCCTTTGCTTGTGAGCTTCTCCTTTTATAGGCAAAAAATCCGGACTTCAAATGCGGATTTCAAATTACAAAAGTATCTTTATGACTCAGCCAGGTACACTTTGGTCCCCATCGTCACGTGAAGTCATTGAAGATGGCTTTGCATTATTGTCCTTTCTCCTGTAGCCGCTTTATTAAAGCAGATTCCTTTTCTTTTCTTTCGTCGTCTTCCTCTTTATTAGAACTGACATTCATACGTTGTTCGTACTTGTATTTATACTTGTATATACACGCATTTTTTTTTTTTTATGTGTTGAGATTGTGTATTGCTATGGAGTCGAAACTCATTCCTGAGTCCTCGTCATCTGGGTCTTGGGCGTCTTGAAAATAATTTATCCTCTGATTATTTTCTATCAGAGTTAGAGTCTTCAGAATTGGAGTCTTCATTTCTAGATTCGTTTCTAGATCCTGTTTCTGGAGTTGGGTTAATATGTTTGTCTTCGTTCTCCTTTCCCTTGAAATAATCTTCTAATGTCTGTTGTACTATTTGTTGTATTTCCCTCCTTTTTGCTACTGATTTCTTCTTTTTTTGTCTTAGCGTCTTTGGTAATTTTCTTTTAGTTTGTGATGAAGTTCCTTCATCTTCACTTTTTAGCAAAGTGACAGCTATCAACGGATTTGATGAGTCTTTACCGGCTACCGTTTGAACCGGACTAGCTGTATATCTATCTGATACAGTAGATTTCTTAACATTCAGAGGGGAATGTACACCCATCTCATCCATTTTTTGTTGGGATGGAAAACCCTTGGCTTGAGCTAGTTCGTGCTCTGTCTGTCTTAGCTGTTTCTTCAGAATCTCCATTCTTTTTTCAAGATTTGTATTTTCTTGGACCAGTCCTTCATTCTTTTGATTTAGTCTTTTGAAAGCTTCAGTCATGGAGTGGCAGTGGTCGCAGAATATGATCTTGTCTGTATCTTTCTGTATATTTTATTGTGGTGTTTTTTTTGGGTTCTGTCTAAGGGATGGTGAAATATAGTACTTTGGTCCTAAAATTCCTCTGGCATAGTCTAAAGCTTCCGTAAAATCATTGAATCCTTTAAAA
>ML347543.1:0-18701 GCA_005239505.1 Nicotiana paniculata
TATATATATATATATATAATTCATGTATAATATGTATATATTGATGTATAATCATCTTTGTATATTAGCTAGAAAAAACAAACAATGAGTTCGACCGCCTATTTGTGTCTCCCTTTGGGATACATATCCATTAGCAGTAGAAATAGCATGGGGTAGCCACTTTTTAATGTGGTATTTAGTTCTTATCCACCATTTTTTATGTTGAGCAAAAATAGTCACTACTCATTAAAATTACTACGAAAAGATAATTTTACCCTTTCTTCATGAGCGTTGTGTAAATATTAAGGACATGGTGTTCTTAACTTCATGAGTGATGTGTAAATATTAAGGGCATGGTGTCCTTAACTTCATGAGTGTTGTGTAAATATTAAGGACATGGTGTTCTTAACTTCATGAGTGATGTGTAAATATTAAGGGCATGGTGTCCTTAACTTCATGAGTGATGTGTAAATATTAAGGACATTTTGTCCTTAATTTTTACACAACACTCATGAAGTTAAGGACATGATGTCCTCAAGTTTAACAACAGAAGATGCAAATAAAGGACACTGTGTCCTTAATATTTAAGCAGCACTCATGAAGTTAAGGACATGATGTCCTCAAGTTTAACAACAGAAGATGCAAATAAAGGACACTGTGTCCTTAATATTTAAGCAGCACTCATGAAGTTAAGGATACTATGTCCTTAATATTTACATAATACTCATGAAGTTAAGGACACTTTGTCCATAACGTTTACACTGCACACATGAAGTTAAGGACACTATGTCCTTAACATTTACACTGCACATATGAAGTTAAGGATATAATATCCTAAAGTTTAACATAAGGTACAATTACAGGACACTTTGTCCTTAATATTTACACATCACTCATGAAGTTAAGGACACCATGTTCTTAACATTTACACCGCACATAGACATGATGTCCTAATGTTTAAAACAGAAGATGCAAATTCGGGACACTTTGGGTGTGTTTGGTATAACGAAAAATATTTTCAATTTTTCAAGATTTTTTTGGGAAAATAAGTAGTAATCTTATTCATTTTCCGGTGTTTGGTACGCAAATTAAGGAAAATAACTTCTCAAGAGTACTCATAAATAATTTAGATACAATAAACATGAAGCCATAAACTTTCGAACCAACAACCTTCCGAAACTACAAATTTCATAAACTTCCGAACCGCTAAACTTTCGAAAAAATAAAAATTTGAAATTACTTTTTGCGGGGAGGCGAGGAGGCGAGGAGAGGGGTAGTAACGTGAGTGTTGACGGAAAAAAAACCTGAAATTTGAAAGGAAAAAAACCCTTTTTGGAGAGAAGGGTGGGGTGGGTAGGCATGGGGTGGGGTTAGGTGGGTGAGTGTGGGGGTGTGGGATGGTTTGGTGAGGGTGGGGAAGGTTGAGAATGAGTTTGAAAAAAAATTTCCTTCTCTTGATAAGGAAAATGAGTTCATACGGAAATAATTTTTCAAAATATTTAAACCAACCCAATATGGGAAAATTA
Source organism: Nicotiana paniculata (assembly GCA_005239505.1). Lineage (NCBI taxonomy): Eukaryota > Viridiplantae > Streptophyta > Magnoliopsida > Solanales > Solanaceae > Nicotiana > Nicotiana paniculata. The sequence goes on from ML347543.1 coordinate 1,506, forward strand.
AAAAATATTTCCTTCGTACCAAACACACCCTTTGTATTTAATATTTATACAGCACTCATGAAGTTAAGGACACCATGTCTAATAGAGGGGTATTTTCGTCTGGGCCGGTAAAAATTTATTAAAGCACTGGCTAAATATTAAATTGGGCTAACTGTGCACATTTAAAGAGTATATTTTAAACAGTGCCTTAAGAGTAAATACAACTTTAATTAGCGGCTAACTGTGCACTTTCCCATTAGCAGTTAATTGGGCTTTAATAGCCCAATTCAAAATAAAAAGTTAAAGCCCAATAAAGATCCAACAATTATTCGGGTTATCCCAATTTCTTATCCCGTTTTTTTACCAGAAGGCTCGTGGGATAACTCTTAACTCCGCCGGCGAACACTCTCCCTCTAGTACTCCGTCACTGAATCTGGCCGGAGCAATAAAATGGTAACGTCTGCCATCACCGGAACGTCAATTATTCCAGTTTCTTTCCGGCAGCAAACGTCTTCTTCGTGTTTGTTTTCTTCTAGGTAATTTATGCACTAGCTTTTCATGATTGCTTTTCGAATGCCTGATAAATTTACGTTTTTGTTCCTACTTTACTCGTTTATTTTTATTTTTTGATTTGAGGACAAATTAATACTAATTACTTTTCTGCAGAAGCTTAAGGAAGCAGATAGTGTCTGTTCTCCGAAGTCCGTATTCTGATTCATCAGCTATTGGTAAGTTAAGTTTTCGATTACCAACGGAATTCGAGTTAGTTAGTGACTTAGTTAGCTACTTAATTATCTTGAAACGGAATGTTTTATGATTTTTTCTATTTTTTTTTTTGTGGTGATGATTTGGTTGTATTTCTTTCAATTTCTAGGATTTTCTGGCAAGACTGTGAGAACCCCGTTAAAGCTCAATGAGCACGAATCCAGTGGTCTTACCAATTCAAGGTTTATCTTCAATTCTTAGACTAGTTTGGTTTATGAACAAGTTTATGGGATTATAATGTGGGGATTATAATATGGGAATCAAATAATGGCATGATTATTTTGGTGGATATTTGATAGATGTTTGGTTCATTTGACTAAAAATGTGATGTGCGGGGTATAATATAAAGCATGTCTTTTGTTAAGCTAGATAAACTTCGATAAACTTTTTTATAAGGTTAAACTTCGATAAAAAAAATTTATAAGCTTAAGCTTCGATAAACTTTTATTTTCAATTTTAACCTTGACTTTCTTATAAGACTTTGTGAGGAAAGCTTTGAAGAAGGTCAAAGGTGTCATTTTGCCACATTGGATGTAGTATAAATTTGTACAACAATTGAGGTATAAACAATCCCGGAACTGAAGATTCTACCAAACGTGGGATAAACTAATCCCACATTTTATCCTGGATTATAATCCCTTGTCCTTCTAACCAAACAACCCCTTAGCGCTCAGACCTTTCTATACTTAGTGGAGTATATTTTGCTCTAAATATTGCTTTGAAAGGTCATATTTTGGATAAATATACTACCAGATGTAGTAATGCAGTGATGTGGTAAGAAGTCAATAAGAGTGAACAGATGTTCTCAACACTTGGTAAGATCTTCCAACAGATGTTCTTCGATCTAGAACTTAGATAAATTTTCCTTGCTCTTGAGATGAGCTTACTGTTGTTTTCCTAAATTAGTGAGGCTTTGTGTTCTTCCTCCAATACTCACTAGAAATGAGTTATTGAAATTTACTATGAGTAGCTTATCTTCACTTTCACTTTGATGGTATTGATGTGTGGCACGTCGTTAGAAACTGAAAATATGTCGAAGAGCATAAATTGTCATGCGCACTTTGATATTGTTTTGGTGCTTGCTAGGTCTTAAAAATCTGGGGTAAATAGGTTAAAAGACAACAATCTCTTACAGGAAAGTGTTGAAACAATTTATCCAAAATATATTATTACACAGTAAAGAACTAAGACACAAGCATAGACCCAAATGTGCATGCTGAAAAGATGGTCAGCCAGCCTGTACTTAACTCGCAAGCAGAAATATTGCATTATTGAATGTCTCTTGAGCACTGGGTGGTTTTTGAAAATTCACTTGGTCAATGTTTACACACATACACCAAATCATTGGTCGAAACATGCCACCAGGATAATATAACACTCCTGTTTTGAAATTCATGGAAACAGCTATGGTGTTATTGAAGCAAAAAAGGGGAATCCACCCATCATGCCTGCCGTGATAACACCAGGGGGCCCTTTGGATCTCTCTACTGTGTTATTCAGGAATCGAATTATCTTCATTGGACAACCAATCAACTCCGCAGTTGCTCAGAGAGTTATATCACAACTTGTGACCCTCGCAACTATCGATGAAAATGCAGATATTTTGGTACTGCTTTGCTTTGCCTTGCCATAATCATATAGCTAGATTTTGTTTAATCAAGTTGAATATAGAAAGGTCTTGTTTACAGTTATGTCCATGTTTTGCAATATCAGATCTATCTTAACTGTCCTGGTGGAAGTACCTACTCTGTCTTGGCAATATATGACTGCATGTCATGGGTAAGTATGCCACTTTATAGATAATCACTCTGTTTAATCAAATTTTGAACAACTTTCAATTGCCTATATGCTCTACTTCTTGGAATTATGTTCTTACAATAATTATGCTTCAAGCAATGACTTCTTTTTCAGATAAAGCCCAAGGTTGGTACAGTATGTTTCGGAGTAGCTGCAAGCCAAGGAGCACTTCTTCTTGCCGGAGGAGAAAAGGGCATGAGGTATGCAATGCCAAATGCACGTATAATGATTCATCAACCTCAAAGTGGTTGTGGAGTAAGTTCTAATCTCTTTAAAAGTGTGCTGAGAGTTTCAATCAAGATGTGTTACTTTTTGGGTGTAGTGCAACTACCTTTCCTCTGATTTGGAAATAAAACACTTTCCCCCAACTTGTTTGGGACTGAAGCGTTGTAACACCCTCTCCCCAAAAAAATTGGGCCACTGGATTACCCAAGAGTCAATTATAATCTTCCTTCAACTTATATTTCTTTTCTTCGTTTCTTCTATTTTTTGTGCATTCTTCAACTCTTTTCTTTTCCAAGTTCTTAATAAAATGTTTTTTTTTAATTTCCTATTTGAAGAATGAGCACTCTTTATTACCTTTTTTTTTCGAATATAAATTTCTCAAACAATTAAAAGAACGTTAACAGCTAATTTGTTCTGACAAAAATTTGTAAATTGTACTAAACTTTGTAATGGTGCAATAAAGTGATTGTACGACTAAACACTTGGTATGTGCCAGCCAATCTGTGGTATATTTTCTCTTTTTGCTTTTTTTTGGTAGGCACAACGAAAGGGAACTTTCCTGTAAATCTTATTCTCTATCTCACTTTTTGTTTCATGTATTAGAAAAGACATAAAATTCCTTATCAAAGAAAAGACATACAAAATTATTTCCTAGAAATGATGTCAACTTAAAAAAAAGGGTAGAGTAATGTATTAGTCCAAATGTACAAGGAAACTTGTATATAGTAAGGGCAATTCCGCATTATATTAGAAGCTCTTAATGAAAATCAAGTACAAAAAATTTCACTACAAAGAGTGTTGCTCTTCTTTTTGTGCTATAGAGATGTCTCTAGTATAAAACAATTAGAAGAGAGGTAATATATTTTAGAATATTTCTGTTAGTTCAGAACTGTATAAAGATGCTTCCATTTTTGCTACTTAAACTGGTTGTATTTTTATTAAAATCCTACTTGTACTTGCTGCTTTAGGGTCATGTGGAGGATGTGCGGCGCCAAGTGAACGAAGCGGTTCAATCTCGCCATGTTAGTATTTTTTCTTATTCAACCTTCTCTTTCCGATAATCTACAGTTGGGTTCTGTAGAAGATTATCTTTGCTCAGCCTCCAAATTAAATTTATTGCTCTTGTTATCTTGATCTTTTTGTTGGTGCCCCACTCCCTAAGGGGGGAAATAAAATGATAAGAGTACTAGAGAGTGTTTGTGTCATGGGCACCAAGATTAAATTTGCAAGCAAAGTTCCTATCCCCTGATAGTGGTCAGATCAGGATGTGTATCATGCACCACATTGAGGGTTTGTCGAATATGTATAGCAACATTAAATAAAAAAGATTCTGATGACAATCAAAGAACATACAGGAAATATCATGGCAGATAATTAGCTGTTACTTACACTAGCCTTTTAAAGATTTGACACCAGCCTAATTTTAATATTATAATGTAGACAAGATCTGCGATGGTACAATCAAAGTATACAGTAACAAAAAGTGAAAAATAAACTGAAAGCCCTTCTAATAAAATTTACTATGCAATGTTTTGATTTATTTCAGCAATGTCACCAACACGAATCTTCCTAGGTTATACGTCACTCAGAAAATTTTGACGACTCATAGGATATAAAGGGAAATTGTATACGAATGAAATTTACGCACTAAATAAACATGATCATAAGATAGTTATTGTTGAAATTTTTGGAGAAACCATATTGTAGTATATGATACAGATAAAAAACTTGTCTAATAGGGTCATTAAGCTAAGTTCATGGAGGATCACTTGGTATTTGTGGTACGCTACTACAAACTCATTGTTATAGAATCATCCAGAATCCAGATTAAGCAGAATGCTGATTCACATAAAAGGTTCCATGGATTTCCTTTCTCCATTTGTGTAATTTTGAAAACTATACTGATACAACATAGGACCATGATGACCATAAAGAAGTGTCTTTTGAACTTCACTTTCAGTTTTCTGGTTTGTGGACATGCTTTTTATGTAACGTAGTAAAAAAAAGATTGTTGATGGGGATGCACACGTGCTGGAATAAATCACCAAAATTTCAGTTTATCTTTTTACATGGGTTGCAACCTTCAGTTTATTATTTTAAGCTAACATTGGTGGTCCTTCACAGAGACCACGTGATTTTGTGAACTTGAATGATCTGACACCAGACTTGTGAACTAGGGGCATAAGTTTGTTAAATTGGGATGGGAAATAGGATATTGTAGTTCACCTATAAACTCCGATTGGAGTAGTTAGTAGTAGTATATGTTCCAGGACTTTGTGATTGAAATTGAACAAAACTCCGGTCGGAGTAGTTAATAATAGTGTATATTCTAGGACATTGTGATTGAGTTGATATTCTACTTCCTTATACAGAAAATCGACAAGATGTATGTTGCCTTTACTGGCCAACCAATTGAGAAGGTGCAACAGTACACTGAAAGGGATCGTTTTTTGTCTGTCTCTGAGGTAATTTTACTCATGCTATAACCTGTATGCTAGTATTTTAGATGCTACTCCTTACTAAAGTGTTTCTAGATGCCTCAAAAGCTTGTTGCCAGTTTCTAAAGTAGTTCCCTGTGGTGTATAAAGGGTTCTATTTTATCTGATTTCACTTTCCTTCAATGCCCTTTTTCTGTGGGCATGAGACAGAATCCATCTGATTAAGCAAACATTTTCTTTCTTTACTGCTTTATGGCAGGCCATGGAGTTTGGTCTCATAGATGGGGTGCTAGAAACAGAATACTAGTTGCAAATGAATCATTAGTAGTACATGGTAGCTAGCTTTCCGATGGCCAAAAAGCTGGTGTTGCTGATTAACCACTTCGAAGTACAAGAAGCTGGCTCTTGCAAATTTGTATCGTAGAAATATCTCAACACTTCAATCCAGGAATGTCCAAAAGCCTAATTCTGAAGACTGTTATAGAAACCGCTCTTGCTTTACTATTTTTGTGTCTCCTGCAGATACACCTCAGCACTTTTGTGGGTATTAATCAGAGTCTTAATTCATCATTTAATCACAATCCAGTTGGAAGCGAAGTGATCAAACACACAGCAGATTCAGGAAGATGTGTATCTTTTCCAAATATATATTACTCCAATTGTCATCATCCCTTCGTTGTTGTTATGAAAGGATCTTTATTTTATGGTATGCGGATTGCAGGTGAAATTCAAAAATAGCCAGATTTACAAGTAGTAATTGAAAAATAGCCACAGGTTAAAAGTAATCGAAATTTAGCCACTTTTCATGTAAAGATAAATTTGAACGAAAACATTGTTCAAAATCTGAAAAATATTCTATCATAATATACTGGAGTTCGAATTTTTACATGTGAACTTTTAGCATAATATATTGGAGTCCCAATATAATATATTGGTCCAACATAATATGCTAGAAGTTCATACACAAGTGCTCCAATCTTCAGTATATTATACTAGTACTTTTCGTGTGTTGGAGTTTCAGCATAATATGCTGAAAGTTTATATACAAGTGCACCAATCTCCAATATATTATGCTGGAATTTTTTGTATTGCAGTAAAATAGTGGTTATTTTTCAATTATCATTCTTAAAATTGGGTAGCCGGTATTAGTTTTACGAGCTTCTGTCCTATAATTACAGTTTGCTGCAAATTCATGGATTAGCTCTTGGGAAACAGTGAGTTTTATTGATAAAAGGCAAAATGACTTTCTGGCCCCTTAAACTTGCACCCAATTGCAAACTCGGTAAATAAACTTACAATTTTTTCTTTTAAACACCTTAACTTGACAGAATGAATACTAATAAATACATCCAACCAAGCGTGTATATCACTGTGCTGACATGTCAAACACGTCATATGCTAGATCATTTATTGCTTGACTTGTGCTATTTGTGGGTCCCACTTTTAAAATTTATTTTTTTATTTTATTTTTTACTTTCTTCTCCTCTTAAATACCTCTTCCTTCCGCCTCCCCCTCACCCCCACCCCCACCTCACGCCAAAAAAAACAGTAAAAGAAGATACTACCGGGAAAGCCTCCAACAAAACCCCAAATCCAAGAAATTAGCCAGCTTCGTTCATCTATATTCTACTTCTCTTCTTATTTTTGTTAAATTCAATTAGGAATAGAACTTTCGACAACCAAAAAATCTCAATGGCAAGCATCTCAAGTTCGCCGACGACCAACCACATAACCGCATCTCTTTTCTAAAAAGTCCCAAATCATAATAGATAAGTAAAACCACGCACCTTCAGATAGAATCTGACCGGAAAACTTCTAATTTCTCTCTTTCCTCGCTTAAGTTTAAAAGTCATAGCATTTCGTTATTCAAATTGCTCACTATATTTGATAAAGAATGAAACAATGAGATGAGAAATATTTAAAAGAGAACGAAAAAAAACGGGATAAAAATGGAGTGGACTAATAGGGGATAACTGGGGAGGGGTTATTGGTGAAAAGAAGAAGAGATGAGAAGCGAGCTGTGATGGACGACCTTGAGGGTGTTCTTTCCCTTTTCTTTTTCATTTTTTAATTTTCCTTTTGATTTTAGTATTTTTTTTTTTAAAATCAAATATTGTACTCACCCGCCTTTTTTGCGTGATTGACGCGCATTTTGTCTATATTTATGTCACTACCACATAAGCATAGTCAACGGTCAAAGTGGTTTATTAGTATTTATTCCGTCAATTTAAGGTGTTCAAATGAAAGAATTATAAATTTATCTTACCGGTTTGACAATTCTATGCAAGTTCAAGTGGGCAGGAGTCTATTTTGCCTTGATACAAGGTAAAAATTGCATGGGGCGTCCTATTTGGTCGCCCCCATTTAACCTATACCTATTTTTTTTTAAACTTTTAACTTGTACCCACTTTTTAAATAACTCCAGCCCCATTCCTTCTCCTTCTTCTTCTTCTTCTTCTTCTTCTTCTTCTTCTTCTTCTTCTTCTTCTTCTTCTTCTTCTTCTTCTTCTTCTTCTTCTTTCTTCTGCTGTTGTTGGTGCTGCTATGGAACTTCAGTTCATGGGATGATTGTCATAAATATGTTTATCAGAGCTGAAGTTCGCCAGTTACAAAACAAAAACTTCAGCTCTAGAGCTGAAGTTCGCCAGTTACAAAACAAAAACTTCAGCTCTAGAGCTGGAGTAAAGTTCATCAGCTACAAAAACAAAAACTTCAGCAATTACAAACAAAAGCTTTGTGTTAAGACGTGCACAAGTTAAACAAAAACTTCAGCAAATAGAGAACAAAACTTCAACTACTATGCTTAAATTCAGTTACTATGCTTAAGTTCAACTACTATGCTTAAGTTCAGTTCAACTACTATGCGTAAGTTCAGCTACTATGCTTAAGTTCAACACACTTGCTACTTCAGGCTCGTCTACTAGAATGTTGAAGTTTTGCGTGATTGTCTTTGCTACTTCAGCCCCGTATGCTAAAGTTATGCGAAAAAACGGGTACACTTGCAATTTTTTTGCAAAGCGGGTACAAGTTAAAACGTGATACAAAAATCGGGTATAGATGCAAATGCCCCTGATACAAGACACTAGACCAAAAAGAAAATTTCAACCATGGTCATCACAATAATCAGAGAAATTAAATTAGCGATCTGAATTGATTTGTGAAAAAAAAAAAAAGAAGGGAAGATAAACATTGTATAACTGCTTTCAAAATAATAAGTAATTTATATTTTTGTACGTTATATACTTCTGCGGCTAGAATTTTATTTATTTTTGCGGCTATCGAAAATAACAATTTCAGCGGCACGTTAAAAGTGATCTTTGCCAAAAAAAAAATATGTCAGAGTGAGCTCCATTAGGTAGTGGATTTTTGGTAGTTGCCTATAGTTAGGTTATTAATTTCAAAAGTCTTTCATACGGATAATTAAGCTTCTAATTTTACGTATCTAGCTAAAATTCCCTATATTTAACTCTTTAAGAACATTTTGGCTAAATTTCTTAAAAGTTGCTTCTTTTGAAAAGCAATTTTCCAAAATAGCTTTTCATACAAATATTTCGAGAGAAGAGTGGAGGTAGTATTTTCTTTGAAATTATTAATCAGCTTTTAAATTTTTATTACAAAATTCTGAAATTTAATATCTATATCTATATATTGTTAAAAAGGAGAGGAAAAAGCTCTCTCCTTAAGCCAAGCGGCTGCCTCGTAAAAAGCCACATGACGTAATTAGTTATTTAGTTAAAAATTAGTTATTGATTATTATTTTTGAATTTAAGTATTTATAAATTTTAAAAATAAGAAAAAATAAAAAAACTACCCATTCAAAATGGGGAGCTCCCCCCCCCCCCCCCCNTATATATATACAAAAGAGAAGTAAAATAATTATATGACGCCAAGAGGTATAACCATGCGATTACAAGTGTCGATTTTTAGGACAAAGCTCCAACAAAGTTGGAGTATTAAATTTATTTTAAAATAAAAATGAAATTAAAACAAATTATCAATTCAAAAAATGGGAAGTAGTTTCAAGTTGGAGTTTTAAAATTATTTTTAAATAAAAAAAAATTCAATTCAAATTTGAGAGTAGTTTCTTTCTAATATGGTAGTCTATATCCATATCAATATCTATCTATCTATCTATATAGAATAAGAGAAGCAAATCAATGTGATAATGCCAAGTGTGACAACAAAATTTAACAAGTGTCATATTTTAGGACAAACTCCAACAAATTTCGAGAGAGAAAAAAAGATATAAAGATATTAACTACCTAAAATTAACTTCTCAAACATGGGTGAGCGTGGGTTTGGGTTAATTAATTTCATTGTTTCTTTTGTTTAAATCATCTTCGTTTTTAATAAATAAAAGGCGTATTTATTCATTTAAATTTAGACAATATTATTGAGAACAATAGAATAAAATTTAAAATAAAAAATATTTCAAGAGTAATAAAATATATATCCTCTATTATATTACAAAAATAAAGTAGCAGACAAAAATATTAATTAAAATAATATGTTAATAAAAATTTTTATTAATAATCTATCTATATAGAATAGGAGAAGCAAATCAATGTGATGATGCCAAGTATGACAACAAAATTTAACAAGTGACATATTTTAGGACAAACTCCAACAAATTTCGAGATAATAAAAAAACACATAAAGATATTAACTCCCTAAAATTAACTTCTCAAACATGGGTGAGCGTGGGTTTGGTTTAATTAATTTCATTGTTTCTTTTGTTTAAATCATCTTTGTTTTTAATAAATAAAAGGCGTATTTATTTATTTAAATTTAGATAATATTATTGAGAACAATAAAATAAATTTAAAATAAAAAATATTTCAAGAGTAATAAAATATATCTCCTGTATTATATTACAAAAATAAAGTACCAGACAAAAATATTAATTAAAATAATATGTTAATAAAAATTTCTATTAATAATGTAATAATAATAAATAAAAAAATTGGATAGTACAATAAATAAATATACAAAATAAAAAAGTTATTCGATGACTATATAAGTCACTTCAATTTAATAGAGATTTTATTCATTAAAATTCAGACAATATTACTGAGAATAATAGAATAAACTTCAAAATAAAAAAATTATTTCAAGAGTAATAACATATACGATAAAAATTAAACAAATTACAACAACAACAAAACCCGATTTAATCCCACAGGTGGGGTCTGGGGAGGGTAGTCTGCACGCAGACCTTACCCTTGCCTAATGCAGGTAGAGAGGTTGTTTCCAATAGACCCTCAGCTCAGGAAGGGCAATAAGAAGAAGAGGAAAGCAAGGGAGAAAGAAAGATGAAAGAGAAAAGAAAAAGGAAGAAATAAAGGATAAATAGTACCAAATAATAACAACAGGGAATACAATACTTGAAGCGAATAAAACCACATAACATAATAAAAATCTAAGAATGTGAAAGGACATGCATGCTACTAAGACTATCGGTGAACAACTATAAATTACATACTAACCTTCTACCTTAATCCTCGACCTCCACACTCTCCTATCACGGGTCATGTCCTCAGTGAGTTGAAACAGCGCCATGTCCTGCCTAATCACCTCTCCTCAGTACTTCTTAAGCCTACCTCGACCTCTTCTCAAACTCTCCATGGCCAACCTCTCACACCTCCTAACAAGAGCATCAATGCTTCCTCTCTTAACATGTCCGAACCATCTCAGCCTTGACTCCCGCATATTTTCCTCCACGGAGGCTACTCCCACTCTGCCCCGGATAGCTTCATTCTTAATCCTATCTCTCCTGGTACACCCACACATCCATCTCAACATCCTCATCTCTGCTACTCTCATCTTCTGCACGTGGGAGTTCTTGACTGACCAACACTCAGCCCCATACAGCATATCCGGTCAAACCACCAGTCGATAAAACTTACCCTTAAGTCTTAGCGGCACATTCCTATCACACAAAACACCGGAAGCGAGCCTCTACTTTATCCATCCCGCTCCGATGCGATGCGCGACATCTTCTCCCCGTTACCCTGGATAATAGACCCGAGATACTTAAAACTCGCTCTCTTGTGGATAACTTGAGCATCAAGCTTAACCTCTAGGTCTGCATCATGGGTCCCGTCACTGAACTTGCACTCCAAATATTATGTCTTGGTTCTACTCAGTTTGAAACCTTTAGACTCCAAGGTCTGTCTCCAAACCTCCAACCTCGCATTAACTTCGCTACGCGTCTCGTCAATCAATACTATATCATCGGTAAATAGCATGTAAGAATACTAATAAAAATTTATACGGAAAAAGGGCCAAATTTGTCCTTAAACTATTGATAATAGAGAAATTTTATCCTCCGTTTCATTTTGGTATAAAAAATGTCCTTACCATTGACAACCCAGCTCACTTATACCCTCAAAACTAACGGTTACTCCACATAGGCACAAAGTATCTGAAAAATATTATTTTTGGCTGAATTGGATCTCCACGTAGGATAGATATTATCTTCTTTTAATTTTAGAGGATAATCATAATTATTTAACTGCTCCAAAAATCACCATTGTTGTTGTTTATCCACCAAGACGCCACCGGTACACCCCTTGCCAGTTATTTCAGCGCATTCTCTTTTATCTTCTCTTCTCTTCCTTGCACGAATCACCAATTAATACCAGGAAAAAAGGGCAACAACCTAGGTGGAAAAAGATGACTCTCGCCAGAAAGGCCTCGTCAGATCTAAAGATTTTTCAATCGGGGTTTGTGCTGAGGGCGATATTGCCAACCAGATCTGAAGCTTTTTATGAAGAAATTTAAGGTTTTGAAAATGGGTTTAGAGTGTAGCTCGTTGATAGTGTTTTAGAGGTGATGGAGAAGGTCAACACCTTCAGTGTTCTGGTGGTCTGGTGGACTATTAATAATGAAAGGTTACCTTTTTTCAGCAGTGGAGCTCAGTGGTGATGAGCTGTCTTATTGTAATGAGTGTTATTTTTTTTATTTTTCATCTATATGTGAATGACATGTTGAATTTGGTGAACACTTCTATTAAAGGGTCATGTGTTATAATTAGTGTTGTTTGATACTTTTTGTTTTTTGTTTTGCAGATGAAAAATTGATTAGATAAGCATTTCACAATTTTAAACTTCACGTCCTGAATTTCTAACTCAAAGTTATTTTTTAGATTATTAAAATTGTGACAGCTCCAATGAATATCCAGGTGGTGAAAATATAGATTTGGCTCTTTGTCGTTGTGGATGGTTCTCCTCCTAGCGCAATTGATCGACCATGATTTTCTTTAGGTTGGAGAAGATAATGTCTATCCCCGGTGAAGATCCAACTCAGCAAAATATAATTATTCTTAGATGCTTTGTGCCAATGTGGAGTACCGTTAGTTTTGAGGGTATAAGTGAGCTGGTTTGTCAACGGTAAGGACATTTTTTATACCAAAATGAAACGGAGGACAAAATTGCTCTATTTCTAATAGTTTACGGATAGTTTTGGCACTTTTCCGAAATTTATATTAACAATGTAAGAATACTAAATATTTGGATAATATAATTAAGAAAAAATACAGAACAAAAAAATTATTCGATGACTGTATAAGTCTCTTTAATTTAATAGAAATTTTATTATTGAGTATATCGTATTGACAAATAAGATCACAATTGAAACTTATTAAACCAATACGATCTAATATTCAACCCCATCAAAATTTAATTTAATTAATATTTTTATTTTTAATATTTATACACGGGATGACGGGAACAACTACTGGTTAAATAGGATAGTGATGTAAATAAGATAAGTTGAAAACTGATATCTTCCGGTGAGTAACTGAGTCGAACACTCAAACGCAAAAACCTCCGTTAAATACTTCCTTTTTAAGTTACGTTGCGCCAATTCGTTACTGGAAAACTAGCAACTGCTCGAGAATTGATCGATTTAACTAGATGGATCCCGAGGTTTGTTTACACTTTTGATACGCTTCTTATGCAATTTTTATTTATTTTTGCGCTTGAGTTTCTGAGTTTTTCTTTTATTTTGTTCATATGGATATTTTTATTGATTTGCAATCTTCGATATTTATTATATTGTGGAAAATTTAGGAGAGCCGTAGGAAAAAATTGCCTAAATATGAATACGATGAATGAATTTGTCACATGAGAGCCCAATTAGAACGGAATAGATATAGATGATTCATACAAGTGTTGATTGTGGATGCTCCAGTGTTGGTACAGTAGTAAATAGTTGTGAAAAGACAGGATTTTTTTAAGACTCAATAGTACTTCGGATGGCGGAGTTAGGATTTTCACTAAGGGGATTCAGTGGTTCGTGACCGGCGGTCGGTTGATGCTTAGTGGTTGGCGCCAACTGGGATGAAGAAACGATTGATGCTATTCAACTAGACAGTGTAGGAAGATGATCAGCTTTCGATTATATCTGCTGCTATATAATAACTAGTGCAGACAATTCCTTGAATCAACCAATCTGTCAACCAACTATGCTTCAGTTACAAATTAGTTACGGTCAGCTATATGAATTATTCATTTGGTACTATTCTCAGATGCAGGAGAGCTATTGGATGAGAGTCCAATTTAGTATTCATAGGATACTTTATAGTTAAACTATTTTTATGTTGGTCATTGGCCTCCAACAACACTTCTCCTTGATCTGAGCTTGGAAGCTTTATTTTACGAAACACACATTACATAGACAATTCCTTATTAAATAAGATGTTGTCGATAATTTTCCAGACAAAAACGGAACAGAGAAAAGCTTGTGTAGTTGTTTTATATTCTCTTCAATTTCAGAACGGAAAATGCAACAACAACAAACCCGGTATAATCCCGCAAGTGAGGTCCGGGGAGGGTAATGTGTACACAGACCTTACCCCTATCTTGAAGGTAGAGACGTTGTTTCCAAATGACCTCCGACTCAAGAAGAGATGAAAATAAAGAAGTAACAACAACAAGATATTAAGAAACAAGCATAATGAGTAACATGTAGTAATAGGGATTTACCAATAATAGAATACAAGGCTAACTACTAATCCTACCGAAACGGGGAAGACACACACGACTACCTACTAAACGTGTACACTAATTCTCGACCTGCACATCTTCCTATCAAGGGTTATGTCCTCAATGAGTTGGAGCAACACCAAATCCTGCCTAATCACATCTCGTCGATACTTCTTTGCCCTACCTCTACCTCTCTTCAGACCCACCGAGGTCAACCTCTCGCATCTCCTTAGTGGGGCATCTGTGCTTCTCCTCTTCACATGCACAAACCATCTTAGCACCGCTTGTTGCTTCTCGCATCTTTTCTTCCACCGAAGCTACTCGAACCTTGTTCCGAATATCTTCATTTCTTACTGTCTCAGCAAAAGAAAGTGAATTTTTTTTTTTGGTGCCTCTTTTCTCTTGTTATCTTAGAACATATCAATTATATGAATGTGAATTCCATTCAATGCAGGTTGGATTGAGACTGCTTCTTTCTCCACTGGGTTCTAATATAGTTGTGCGGACAGCATGGTGAGCTGCTGTTTAATTTTATTCACTAGAACTATTGCTTATGATTTATGAAAATTTATTTTCTGTTTGAAATATGATTCTTATTTGGGAAGATTAGAGAAGATTGCTTCTGTTATTGATGATGCATTTATTATGTGACATTTACAGCTGTTCTGTGGGGGTTGTTTTACCTGTTTATTCCACATTTAAGGCAATTGAGGGTAGTGATGAAAATGAGCAGAAAAAGTGGCTTCTGTATTGGGCAGGTTTGTACTGTTGTTTATTTTTCTTAATGCTTTTCTCCATTGATTATAATCTCTTAATACACTATTTAATTTTGTGGTAAGCACCAGTCTCTAGCTTTTTCTCCTATAGTATTTAAACTTTATAGGCAAAACCATTACATATAGCCCCTCGTTTATTATTATATTACTTCTAGAACAGAAGTTGTTGAATTTAGATACAGGCTGAAAAAACTGTAGCATCAATTCAACACAGAATATGTTTTTCTGGAGAGACTCTGGAGAAGGCATGTTTAGGCATCTTAATATTGTTGCCTGTAGAACATTAAAATTGAATTTTGTGTTGCAAGTATCTTTCTCCCAAAAAAAAAAAAAAAAGAAGAAGAATTTTGTGTTGCAAGTCACAAGTAATTACTATTACTCTTTTAAAGAAGCTGTTGAATTTTACCTATAAACCACATAAAAAACGATTATGATTGCAATGATACCGAGGAAAGGGAGATGTTTTAATTTGGGAATAAGTTGAGAGACTACAGTATATAATAGATGGTAGGTATATATGCTTTCAGTGAGCATTTATTGGGATTCACTTTTATGTGAATCAGCATAACATTCCCGGTTAGTCTCTCTTTGATAGTTGCTCTTTATGTACCCTAGGGTTACAGGATAAGTTTGTTGCATTTGCTGGGACATTCTTATTAGAACTGAAAGAAGCTTCTGTTGCATGCAGCTTATGGGTCTTTCAGTATTGTTGAGTTATTGACTGATAAGATTCTCTACTGGTATAGCTCTTGTTCCGCTCATTGTACTTTTAAACCATTTTAATGCTTCTGCTAATTTAGTCTGCTGTTGTCTTTCTCGTTCCAATTTTATCAGGTTTCCCTTGTATTACCACTTGAAGTTTGCATTTCTTGTTTGGCTTCAACTCCCTACTACTGATGTAAGCTAAAGAAATTGTTCTTCTCATTTTATTGCTTGTGTTGTTTTATATTCACCATCCTCTGTCTCTAATTCTGTTTTCTTATTTCTCCTGTTTAAGGATCGTGCATAATTATAGGATCGTAGAGGATATTTCTCCTGTATAAGCAAATGCATCTGTTCTTAACATGTCTTAAATTGACGTGCAGAGTTCTTTAGACCATTAAACTGCTTTGATCTTCTGAATGTGTTCCTCTTACCCTATCTCTATCAGGAAGGCTGTTGCATTTTCACTCTGTTTAATCAACTGCTTCTGTGGTCACTTGTCTTAAAACTACTTTAATCCTCCCTCTAAACCTTTATTCAGAACTTAGCATCTCTTTTTTTGTTTTACCTTTCTGATTTCGCCCATCAATGTTGATGTTATACAAATTATGGATGCATTTCATCATCTCATCCATGAATTCCAGATCTGGCAGAAAAATTTAAATGGTGAACATTGTGAGTATCTAAATGGTATGTGCTTTTATTTGCTATTGACAGGGGGCAAGGCAAATTTATATGAATCATCTTCGTCCTTTCCTCTTGAAGCATCAGGCCAGACTGGACCAAGTAGTTGGTTTTTTTTATGCTCAAATGGTAATTATAGACTTCATCTTCCTATTTCCCTTTTTTTATTTTTATTTTTATTTTCTTGCTTTTTTACTTTCTTACTGTTTTGGCTCTCGTTGGTTTCTTTCCCTTCTTCTCGTGGGGGTTGGGGAGCAAAGGGCAGGGATCTTGTGTATCCGAGTTATATGTTAGAAGGCATAACTCTCTTGATTCATGTTTGGTTGATGACCTGTGATGTCATCAGATGCCTTCTGATCAAAGGGTTGGATTTCGTTTTCTAGTTATTTTCACTTCACATAGATCTTGTCATCTACACCCTGGTCTGTAGCAGTTCGATATATTAGCTGGATTTTGGATCTTATATCAGTATCCACAACCTGGCTGGCTCTTTTATTTGCTTAAGCTAATTATCTATTTAAGGTGCAACTCACAAGTAGCTAATTTTGCAATGTCATTTAACCTTGCAGTCCAAGTTTGTTAGCTTGCATCAAGCTGAAATCCAGTTTGTGAGGGCACTTCTGACGAAGACCTTCGTATCAGGTAGCCAAATAAATACTGTTGGGACTTGCTGCTATTTCGTGTTCTAGATATCAATCATTCCCTTCATGTATCTCGTGTTACTTAATCGTTACATACTTTTCATCATTAATGACCTTTTGGTTAAGTATCTTGACAAAACTAAGTTTATGGTATTCATTTACATATTTATGTGCTAATTCTCCCCCCCCCCCCCCCCCCCCC
>ML347543.1:18729-114081 GCA_005239505.1 Nicotiana paniculata
CCCCTCCCCCACCCCTCTTTCTTTTCCTTTTCAGTTTTTCATGTTTCATGTTTCATTTTTCTTCTTTATTTCTTATCAGCAAACCAGTTTGCTTCAGATTTTATTCGCCCTGAGCGAAGGAATGTAAGTGGTGCAATTGAAGGTCCAAGACAGCAACAAGTTGACACTTCTGATTCTGAAGATGGGAGTGATGCTTAACCCAAGAACATTTAATTATTGCAATGGTTTTCCATAGAGAATAGATCTATTCACTCTTTACCACTCATAAAATCTCTACATAGTGAGTCTTACATTTTGCATTTCTACGGCTCTTATGTTTTTTTTTTTTAAAACCCCTCCCAAATTAGGAAGATCTATAGTGTTTTCGGTGACTCGAACCCAACGGTCTTGGGTTGAGGTGCCTTTACCAACTGAGCAGGCCTCAATTGTCGGCTCGTATGAGTTCCGAAATTTATTTTGCTAGAAAAGTTTCTTGAGAGGGCTAAAGACTTTCAGTGGTTTTGTACGTAGTTGCTCCCTTTGCTCAAGAGAGGTTAGCTTAGTTGTTCAAATGCAGTGGTTTTAGTGTATGTTTATATTCATCCTTTTTCATTTTGTCACAAAAATTACTGCTAGGCGTAAGACTCATTTGGTTTACAAAAAAGATGATTATCATCGGGGAAAAAGAAAAGACAATGGACACATTGAACATTTTTCTTGTGTGGAAATGTATGGATTACAAATTAAATTCAAATAAAAAAGTTAATGTTTAATTTGTGGATACGATAAATTATGGTTACAACTGGTAATTAGTTATTCGTAACCTATAAATTGAGATCAAAAGGTAATCGATAGCATAAGCAGTTAAGAACTTAAGATGATTTTGTTGATTGGTTGATTAGATTTTTTGTTGTCATGATACTTGTTTTGGACTTTTCAGTGAGTTTCTTCCGGCCCGTTTGGACATAATAATTTTTTCACTTTATTTGGAAAAATTTATATTTTTTTTCAGAAATCAGTGTTTGGTCATAAAAATTTTATTTTCACTTGAAGATAAATTTTGGAATTTTTTGTAAATTTGAAAATTTTTAAAAAATTGTTTTCAAAATTTTCGTTCGATCACCCACAAAACTTCAAAAATACCCCAAAATTATATTCATGTCCAAACAAAGCTCTAATTTTTAAATACCATTTTCATCTTTTTACTTCTTCTTTTTTGTTTTGAAATTTTACAATTTTTATGTCTAAACGCCCGCTTAATTAACGAATTTTCTGATACCAATTACTGCGTATTTGTTTTTGTCGTCACATTATAGCAGGAAAATGAAAACAAAATATTTTGAGAAATGAGAACAAAATTATCTCTGGCCACTAATCAAGTCCCTCGTTGTCTTTTATCAAGCTTTGAGAGTGATCAGACGAAAATTCTCCACGTTTTTTATGTTGATACATCCACTTATATTAGTCATTTATGTACATATGCACACGTGAACCCAAGTAAACATTAAATAAATATTAGTATAAATTATTCAGATAAAAAAAATTAATAACTGATTAAAACTTATATGCCTCTTTAAAAAGTGATAGTTAGAGGTGTACATGAACCGGGTTGGTTTAGTTTTTATCAAAACCAAACCAAACTAACTATATCGATTTGAATTGGTTCGGTTTTGTCGGGTTTTTTGGTTTTCATGGTTTTTTTTTACATGAATATTATTCAAATCTTACTTTGTTAAAGTTATAGGTAAAATTTTGATAAGTGAATATATGTTTAGTAAATATTGAAAAAATTGACAAACGTATGATATATTAAAATATTTCAATGGGAGAATTTTATTAGTAACACATGATAGTTATTTTCTTAGTCGTCTATCAATAATTTTTCATGAATGTACGCTTTCAAGGCTAACACATGAGAAGATCCCAAATATTTCAACAAATTTTTAAAGAAAATTCAATATAAAGTCTTAAAATATATATAAAAGTTATACATTTATATGTGGTTTGGTTCGGGTTTTTTTACTCAATACCAAATCAAGTCAAACCAAACCTAATCGAATTTTTTAATCGTTTTGATTTGATTTTTCGATTTGATGTAATTTTCCGGTTAAGTTTGAACGGCCAGTGATTAGTGTCTCAAGTTTTTTACTGTTGGATTAATGTTCCACTAGACAGTAGATTCCTTTGTCCTTAATGCAACAAAGAATGATAATGTTTAGAGCACAAAGATTATTATATTTAATATTTGGACGTTAACTATTGTTAAAATAAAATTAATACATTTAAATTTTTTTTATAAAATATAGTATAATGTAGAAAAACTAAAAATTAAAGATACTAATAACATTTGAATAAAACGCCACTTTAAATTAATGAACTTTAAGAATAGCTCTCATTCATTTTTGTAGTAATCATTGTTAGTGAAAAAATAGGGTGAAATTCAAAAATAGCCATATTTACAAGTGGTAATTGAAAAATAGCCACAATTTCAAAATTCATCGAAATCTAGTCATTTTTCATGTAACGATAAATATGAATAAAAACACTGTTTAAAATTCGGAAAATATTCCAGCATAATATACTGGAGTTCGATTTTTTACATGTGAACTTCCAGCATAATATACTGAAACTCCAGTATATTATGTTGGAACTCCAGTATATTATGAGGAGTTCCGGTATAAATATACTGAAACTCAATCATAATATACTGGAGTTCCAACATAATATGCTAGAAGTTCATATACAGGTGCTCCTATCTCCAGTATATTATGCTGGAACTTACCATGTGCTGGAGTTCCAACATAATGTGCTATGCTAGAAGTTTATACACGGATGCACCAATCTTTTTCAGTATATTATGTTGGAACTTTACGTGTTACAGCATAATAGTGACTATTTTTTAATGACTTTGTAAATGCCAATTATTTTTTAATTAACAGTCCGAAAACTAGCTAGTCCGTCCTATATTTAGGAAAAAATTAGAACTTAACAAACTTTAACATTAAGATCCATCCACCAACCGACACTACAGTTAAAGGAGAGAAAAGCCCCTTAGTTCTGTGCTGTGTTTGTTAATTAGCTGCTACTATTAGATAATAATACTATCATCTATTCTTGATTTCTTTTTCTTTGTTTTCTTTTGCAGAGATCACTCAAAATATATCCTTTTTTCCAGCTCCCTCAAGATTCTCATCCTCTGTCCCTTAATTTCAGGTGGGTTCTCAATCTTTTTCTCTTTTAATTCCATGCATGTATTTATTTTATTATTGATCTTGTTATGTGATCTGTACATGTTGGAAAGAAATGGGTTGAAATAGAGCAAAAATGGTGTGGGAGATTTATATAGTTGACTCTAATTAGTATAGTTTCATGAGATTAAAGGGTAGTTTTTGCTGTTGGTGTTATGTGATCTTTGGTTGGATCTGTGGTGTTTCCTTTTTTAATCCAATTTTAAGGTGAGCACTTAATTGGTAACTAACTATATTATGTATTCCTTGTGATAAAGTTTCCATCTTTATATAACTCCATGCTTCTGTTGGTTCCTTATAAAGCTGTCAAGAACAGAAATTGGTCTGGGGCAGGTTGGTTTTTTTTTTTTTTTTTTTTAAAAGTGAGTTTAGGTTTGAATTCTGGTTTTTGGCTTGAATTTTTGGTGGCTTGAATCTGCACAGTGCTAGAATTTGTTCTTATTCATTAAGACAATCCAAAATTGTTGATAATATAGGTTTCCCAATTAGTTCTCTTGAGAGTATGTGTTGTCGTTTATTCTGAGTCGAGGGTCTATCCGAAGCAACCTCTCTATCTCTCCAGGTAGGGGTAAGGACTGTGTACTCACTACCCTCCCCAGACCCCACCCGTGGGATTATGCTGGGTATATTGTTGTTGTTGTGTTTGGGGATGTGGTTGTTTTTAGTAATGTTATTTCTTCATGATTCTAGTATTGGAATGGAATAGGCTCGAATTGAGGGAAAATATAGTGGATTCATATTTGCCGAACCCAACTAGTTTGGGATTGGTTGATTGATTTTTCAAGGATTTTAATGAGCAAGAACTAAGAATCAGACATATATGTCGATACTTATCGTATGAGTTTGCAGTAGTTACCCTAGAGGCCTAGACGATTTTCAACAGTTGATTTTGTGTTTTCTCATATAGGGAAATCACTTAGTGAGTGGGCGCTTCTTGAGACTATTGAAGATTCATTTTCTTCCTGTTCCTTCATTAGTCTTGCACTACTGTCAGGGTAAAACACAAAAATGGTGGACGAAGATAGTAGAACAGGAGGGGAAAGGGTTATATATTGCAGTCAGACCTCTCTGTAACAATATCCCATCCCTATATGACAACACTTCACTATAAAAGCCAAGCTTTTCCATAACCAATTTTCATCTTATGTTATAATATATGTTCTCTATAACAGCACTTCGCTATAACATCCAAAAATATTCAGAACAAACCAGGCTGATATAGAGAGGTTTGACTGTAAATGTTTAGGACCTGTCCATGTTAACTTTCTTCATAAAATTTGAAGGCCTTAAGAGGGGAGAGAAGTTATCTCAGAAGATTCAGAATATCTCGGAATCCAGGAAAATCTAGCAAACGATAGAAAATGATGGAAGTTTATATATTTTTGTTCTCCTTTTTGAAGGCTGATTACTGTTTCTATTTCTTGATGTAATAAAAGGCTGCAATATTTGTCTACTCTCTGTTTGGTTCATATAACTTTGTTTTTCCTCATTGTTTACCCCTCTACTCCTTATCCACTCTTTAGTGTGATTACTTGCATCTTGTGTCAGTAGATAATCAAATTCAAGCCTTTTTCCTCATAGTAATGCAATTGTGTTGTGATATTTGACAGGTTTCTTGATTCAAAGGTTGTGCATATGGATCACGAGACTCGTGAATCAGTGGATGCTATGCATTCAGATAATATGAATTGTGAGCATGGCGATTTTGAATGCAACATCTGTTTTGAAATAGCTCAAGATCCTATTGTGACTCTTTGCGGCCACCTTTATTGTTGGCCTTGTCTTTGTGAATGGTTACAAGTTCATTCACATTCCCACGAATGCCCTGTTTGTAAGGCTCTCATCGAAGAGCAGAAGTTAGTTCCCATATATGGCCGAGGCAAAGCAAGCTCTGACCCGAGGTCTCGTGTACGTCCTAGGACGAACATTCCTAACCGCCCAGTATTCGGGCCAAGACCACAAACAGCTCCGCCACTAGATATGAACTATTTCCAGCACGATGAGTTGGGTCCGATGGGGGGATTCATGCCAATGGCAAGTGCGAGGTTTGGGAACTTGACATTATCTGCTTTATTTGGAGCTATTCCGGCTTTTTTTAACCTTCATGTGCAAGGATTTCATGATGCTACTGTATACGGTGCGACTACAGGAGTTCCATACCTGTTTTCGAGTTCAGCTCATGGCGGTTATGCTCATGGTTTTCATCATTCAACTCATGTAGATGGGACAAAGTTCTTCATCAAGATGTTTCTCTTGATTATTGGTTTCCTCTTAGTTGTTTCTTTAATTTTGTAGAGTTCCATTCCAAGTGTTAGAAGGGGAGCCTTAGCATAACTGGTAAAGTTGATGCCATATGACTAGGAGGTCATGAATTCGAGCTGTGGAAATAGCCTCGAAATGCAGGGTAAGGCTGCGTATAATAGACCCTTGTGGTCCGGCCTTCCCCTGGATGCCGCGCAGAGCGGGAGCTTAATGCACCGGGCTATCCTTTTTTCACTCCAAGTGTTAGAGATGAAATTAAGATGTAGAATTGTTAATCATGTGTGTATATCTTAGAGTAGTAGGCTTATGTATGTCTAGCAAAAGCAGTGTGCACAATTATCTTTCATTGTATTCAAAGTTAGGCTTAGGTATTTATTCTTTATTGCACCATAATTAGCTCCATATTTTTTATCATGAAAATCTGGTGGAGTTTCGCATTCAAATTGATCTGCATCTATTTTACTACGAGTTTGATTATATAAATTAACCGTGTAAAAAACTTTACATTATCAACTTATTTATGACCCAAATTTCCGGTAACTTTTAATAGAAAGCATGGATTGATAACTTGAGTAATATGGAAAATGACCTCTTATAATATAATAGGTAAAATACACAAAGGAGTCTTAACCGTCGGTGTCAAACCTCTCTATAACAACCTCGTTTGCTCCGAATATTTTTGGATGTTATAAAGAAGTGATGTTATAGAGAAAATAATTAGTTCCGAAAAAGCTTGATTTTTATAGAGAAGTATTGTTATATAGGGATGCTGATATAGAGAGGTCTGACATTTTTGGATATTATAACGAAGTGTTGTTATAGAGAACATATACTATAACATAACATAAAAATTGGTTCCGGAAAGCTCAGACCTCTCTATAACAACATCCTTATATAATAACACTTCTCTATAAAAACTAAATTTTTTCGGAACCAATTTTCATGTTATGTTATAATATATGTTCAGTCAGACCTCTTTATAACAACATCCCTATATAACAATACTTCTCTATAAAAGTCAAGTTTTTTCGGAACCAATTTTTATGTTATGTTATAATATATGTTCCCTATAACAACATTTCGCTATAACATCCAAAAATATTCGGAACAAACGAGATTGTTATAGAGAGGTTTGAATTTATTTTCTCTGGTCCTATTTACTTGTCATGTTTGTCAAAATAATTGTTTCAGTGTACGTATCATTTTACAAAACTAACAAGAAAGAATGGAGTAATATTTTTTTTCCAATTTTGCCCTTAAATTAGTAGAGCGAGCATTTATTGGAGAGAGATTAAAGAATAAATTAGCCAAATAAATCTTTTTATTAACAATATGTTTAAAATGTGTAAGAGACTAATATGACAAGTAAATAGGACCGTAGAGAGTAATTGGGAAACTTAAATGGCGTTCGGTTATTATTAGATTTTGGCTAAATTTCCAAAACCCAATTACTTGCTTTTAACAAAAATGACATGTGTTTTTTTAGCAGATTCCCAAAAATATTAAACCTAACTAGAAAATAGTTAGGAAACACATTTCTTTTCCTCAAAAACCTTTTTCAAAACCAAAAATATTTAGGATAAAAAATTCTCCTTGAATTTATTGAATTGCCATTAACATAATCCTTTTTCTATGAGAACAATAAATTCTGGTATTCTATCAATACAAATACGGTAAAAATAACACGGGCTAGTCAGTTTTCGGACTGGTAATTAAAAAATAGCAAGCGTTTGTAAAGTCATTGAAAAATAGCCATTATTTTGCTGCAACACAGACCGGTCCAGCATAATATACTGGAGATTTGTGCACCTGTGTATGAACTATGAACTTCTAGCATATTATGCTGGAACTCCAACACGCGGAAAGTTCCAACATAATATACTGGAGATTGGAGCACATGTGCATGAACTTCCAACATATTATGCTGGACCAGTATATTATACTGGAACTCCAGTATATTATTCTGGAATATTTTCCAGATTTTGAACATTGTTTTCGTTCAGATTTATCTTTACAAGAAAAGTGACTAAATTTCAATTACTTTTGAAAGTGTGGATATTTTTTAATTATCACTTGTAAATCTGGCTATTTTTAAATTTGTCTCACAAATACGCCCACACCTTCAGCCCAATACCATTTTCCATTTTATTAGATTGTTTTCAAGCAAATTTGGTCAAATAATTCTTTTTATTATTAAATCAGTTTGGATGAATTAGTGAAGGCTTTCAACACATAGGAATTAATGATAACTTTTTCTTAATTATTATTATTATTTTCTACTAATTTTGTTGGTACGACCTAAATGTATTTTATTAGAGAAATTCACGAAAATATTATATTTGAATATTCAGTTCGTGATGAATACTTTATTATCTTCAATGTTCATTTTCTTTTCCTTTTCAGTCATGCAAAAACTAATGACTTATTTCTCTTTTTCAAAATTGCTTAATCTTGTAAATAACTTCATTTTATCCATAATAACATGACTTGTTGCCTAATGGGATTCATTAAAATACAATTTTATTTTTTAATAAGGAAAATAAAAATAAGAAGACACATAAAACTTTCACACTACCGTTTATTTTAAAGGATTTTTTTTTTTACTTCGCATGTATTCGACTTACATGTTAATGTTTTTCTTAATTTCTTAAATTATGTACCCAATCAAATACTTTACGTATAAGTACTCCTTCTGTCCTTGAAAATGTGTCTGAAGTTCGGGTAGAAGAGTCAACACTTCTAATTTTTTTTCACCTGAATTCGAATGTTGAGTTCTTAAATTTTTATTTAAAATTAGAAGTACTATAAATTACATATTTCATAAGTTAAAATGTCTTCAAACAAATACAAAATCATAATTAAAAAAATTTATTTCATCTAAATAATAATTATGTACAAATAAAAAACCCATCAAACCATGAAAAATTATTCGCCGTAATCGATGACAAGTATTATATTTTGGCCAAAATACCAATGGCACAACCCACAACAATCGCACGACATTCGACATATATTGAGCTTAGCCCCACACGCATGGCACTTTGGGACGCTACTTGTTGTTGGGTTTTTTAAGCATTAATGTGGCTTAAAAGAGAGTGAAAGGGAAATGGAGAGAAAAATGAAATATTTGAGTAATATTTGAGTTTCCTTCCTTGACAAATGGGACGTTGTCCCATATTGGAAGAGGAAGAGGTTTTTGATGGGTATATAAGCAATTGCTCTTCTTCTAGCTCTTAAAGAGTTGAGAAGAAGGCAAGCCTCGTGCCGTCGTCGTTGTCGCTCGCTCTGCTTCGGCTTCGGTCAAATGATTAATTGATTAATTTTTGGACCAAATTTATTTGTTAATAGTAAATATTAACAGAAATGTTATTAAATATCCATTTTAATAACATATTAAATCCAACCGTTTTCCGAGTTTATTGTTGAGTAAATAGCCATTTATGTTATGGCATTTATGCTATGGCCATTTTGCATAAACAACCATTCTGAAGAGTTGCACTTCTTCAGATTTCAGCCCAACATTGGTTATAAATACAAGTCCATTCTCTCAGATTTTCCATACGATTTTCTGAGTTCTCCTCCTTTCTTCTGCAAACTTTCAGTAAGTGTGATATGCTACCGAACTTTGTGTTTTCTGAAACACTAGGGTTTGAAGTACCACTACACCACTGTGTAATTCATTTTATCCTGAGAGGAAATAATTCATAACATTGGGTACTAGGAGGGAATTAAATTCCTTGAGGAAACACTGTGAATTCAGTGGGCTCGGATTAACTTTTTTTTTTCATTTACATTTCTGTTTATATGTTGTTTTATTTTCTCCAGAATTATTTTATAAATATAGTATACTAACAAGATTAAGGAATTTAATATTTTATGTATTTGTGTTATACTCACTGTTTCTGGAGAGTAAAACCTTTGTGGTTTTCTACTCTATTGGAGATTAAATCTACGTGATTTTAACGTTTATTTGTGTCATTATTTTACAGAAATGACGAATGACAACGGGAACCAGACTGTTCCTATGGTAAATGCCAATACATCAACAAGCCGAACACCGGCGGAAAAACCTGAAAAAAATTTCGGGATTGATTTCAAGTTGTGGCAGCAGAAGATGTTCTTCTACTTGACTACTTTAAGTATGCAGAAGTTCATCAAGGAAGATGTTCATGTTCTGCCCGATGAAACTCCAGAGACTGAAAGCTTTCTCGTGATTGAGGCATGGAAGCATTCTGATTTTCTGTGCAAGAATTATATTCTTAGCGGACTGGACGACGATATGTATAACGTCTACAATGGCGTGGAGACATCAAAAGAACTGTGAGCTGCGCGTGAAAGGAAATACAAAACTGAAGATGTCAGGTTGAAGAAGTTCGTTGCCGAAAAGTTTTTGGACTACAAAATGGTAGATAACAAGTCTGTTATTACCCAAGTCCAGGAATTGCAAGTGATTATTCACGATCTCCTTGCTGAAGGTATAAGTCAATCTAATTCTAATGTTGAAAGTAGTAATTTTACTAACAAAATTTTCATTGAAGGTCTTGTCATCAATGAAGCATTCCAAGTAGCAGCGATGATTGAGAAGTTGCCTCCTTTGTGGAAGGACTTCAAAAACTACTTGAAACACAAACGCAATGAGATGTCGCTTGAAGATCTCATTGTTCGGTTGAGAATCGAAGAGGAAAACAAAGCTGCTGAAAAGAGAGGCTGTGGAAACTCAACAATAATGGGAGAAAACATTGTTGAGGATACTTCTCAAAATAAGAGAAAGAGGAAGCAGGATTCTGGAACGAAAAGCAACCCAAGCAAGAAGCAGTGCAACGGAAATTGCTACATCTGTGGGAAAGCTGGACACAAATCTACAGATTATTTTGCTCCAAAGAAAGACAAGAATAAGGGTCAAGTAAACATGGTTGAAAAGCACGAAGATGTTGATGACTTGTGTGCTATGCTTACTGAATGCAACCTGGTGGGAAATTCCAAGGAGTGGTGGATTGATTCTAGAGCCACTCGCCATGTTTGTGCTGTTAGGGAAGCATTTGCTACATATGCTCCTGTTGGACCCGAAAAGACGCTTTCTATCGGAAATGCTGCAACGACTAAAATTGAAGGATGTGGGAAGATATTTCTCAAAATGACTTCTAGCAAGGTGGTGACTTTGAACAACGTCCTTCATGTTCCCGAGATTAGAAAGAACTTAGTCTCTGCTGGACTTCTTGTTGAGAATGGTTTCAAGTGTATTTTTGTATCCGATAAGGTTGTAATAAGTAAGAACGAAATGTTTGTCGGAAAAGTTTACCCCACTGAGGGCCTTTTCAAGCTGAATGTAATGGTTGTTGAGAATAATAATAAAATTTCAGCTTCGTCTTACTTATTTGAGTCAAATGAAGTATGGCATATACGTTTGGGTCATGTTAATTATAAAACCTGTGGAAAATGATTAATTTGGAAGTATTGCCTAAGTTTGAATGAGACAAATCAAAATGTCAAATATGTGTGGAATGTAAGTATATTAAACATCCTTATAAGTCAGTTGAAAGGAATTCAAATCCTTTAGACTAATTCACACAGATATTTGCGACATGAAGTCAATACCATCTTGCGGTGGAAAGAAATATTTTATAACTTTTATTGATGATAGTACTCGATATTGCTATGTTTACTTACCTAATAATAAAGATGAAGCAATAGACTCATTCAAGCAATAAAAAAATGAAGTTTAAATACAGCTTAACAAGAAAATCAAAATGATAAGAAGTGATAGGGGTGGTGAATATGAATCTCCTTTTGAATAAACATGTTTAGAATATGGAATTATTCATCAAACAATGACCCCTTACACACCCCAATTCAATGGGATTGCGAGAAGAAAAAATCGTTCATTAAAGGAGATGATGAACCCATTGTTGATAAGTTCTGGTTTGCCACAGAACTTGTGGGGGAAAGCTATTCTTACGGCTAACCGAATACTAAATCGAGTACCCCATAGCAAAACACAATCCATTCCATATGAAAAATGAAAAGGAAGGAAGCCCAACTTAAATTATTTTAAAATGTGTGGGTGTTTGGCAAAAGTACAAGTTTCTAAACCCAAAAGGATAAAAATAAGACCGAAAACCGTTGATTGTGTTTTCATAGGATATGCGACCAATAGTAAAGTATATCGATTTCTAGTTCATAAATCAAAAAATCCCGACATTCATAATAATATGGTTATAGAATCAGACAATGTTGAGTTCTTTGAAAATATATATCCGTATAAAAAGGAATGTGAGTCGATTAGTGAAGGATCTAAACGACCTCGGGAAGAAACAAAAGAAAGTACGTTTAATCAGGAGGATCCAAGACGTAGTAAACGTCAAATAACGTCTACTTCATTTAGACCAGATTTTGTGACTTCTTATTGGAGAATGAGCCTCAAATATTTAAAGAAGCTATATCTTCTTTGGAATCATTGTTTTGGAAAGAGGTAGTCAATAGTGAAATAGAATCCATATTGAACAACCATACATGGGAATTGGTTGATCTTCCTCCTGGAAATAAACCGTTGGGTTCTAAATGGATATTTAAGAGGAGAATGAAAGATGATGGCACTATTGACAATTATAAGGCAAGACTTGTGGTCAAAGGGTATAGACAAAAAGAAGGTCTTGACTATTTTGATACATACTCTCCAATTACAAGAATTACGTCCATACGAACGTTAGTAGCGTTAGCTGCAGTTTATGGTCTTGAAATTCATCAAATGGATGTTAAGACGACCTTCTTAAATGGAGAGTTGGAGGAAGAAATCTACATGGAACAACCTAAAGGGTTTGTGGTTCCAGGTAAAAAAAAGAAGGTATGTTGTCACGACCCGATTTACCCTCCGAAAGTGTCGTGATGACACCTAGTCTCTACGACTAGGTAATCCTACTATAACGGGGGAAAATCAAAATAAAACGCAAGAAATAAAGGGGATAAGGGCAATGACATAAGTATACTGGCCGCTCGACTCACACAAACCATAACTTCCCAAAACCCGGAATCACAGACAGTCACAAGCTTCTAACACTACTGTAGCTATAACAAAAACTGGAAAAGTACATAAGAACATCTTTACAAGATAGAATAGAAGGAGACTCGGAGGAGTTCTGCGGACGCGGCAGATATACCTTGTAATTTCCTATAATCAGCAGCAGTGACTAACCACGAGGCTGATAGCTCGTACCTGGATCTGCACACGAAAAACATGTGCAGGAAAGGGCATGAGTACATCACATTTGGTACCCAGTAAGTGCCAAGCCTAACCCAGGTCAAGTAGCGACGAGGTCAGGTTAAGGCTCTACTGGATTTCTAAATAATTCAGTTTAAAACAGTACAAAAGATAGGTAATGTCTACAATAAACAACAACAACAACAACTACCCAGTAAAGTCCCACAAAGTGGGGTCTGGGGAGGGTAGTCTGTACGCAGGCCTTACCCCTACCCCAATAGGGGCAGAGAGGTTTTTTCCAATAGACCCTCGGCTCAGGGAGACAAAAGAAACACAAAAAGACGAATCATCAGTAACTCCACAGAAATCATGAAAATAATGGCAGAGCATAAAAACCATAAGATAAATGACATACAATAACAATAGCAACATAAACCTCAAGCCCTCTAAGAACAACCCTAACCCAACCCGCCCCACTCCGGGATAGAAGGGTGAAAAGCTCTATTACCCCCTATCCTACAACCCTGATGCTTGACCTTCAGACATTCCTATCAAGGGTCATGTCCTTGGAGATCTGCAGTCTCGCCATGTCCTGCCTAATCACCTCGCCCCAATTCTTCTTCGGCCGCCCTCTACCTATCCTCGAACCCACTACCACCAACCGCTCGCACCTCCTCACCGGGGCATCAAGCCTCCTCCTCCGCACGTGCCCGAACCATCTGAGCCTCGCCTCCCGCATCTTATCATCCACTGGCGCCACGCCTACTTTCTCCCGAATATCTTCATTCCTAATTCTATCTATCATAGTGTGCCCGCACATCCACCTAAGCATTCTCATCTCTGCTACCTTCATCCTCTGGATGTGGGAGTTCTTAACCAGCCAACACTTTGCCCCATACAACATGGCTGGTCTAACCACAGCTCTATTAAACTTACCTTTAAGTTTCGGTGGCATTTTCTTGTCACACAAAACTCCAGATGCAAGCCTCCACTTCGTCCAGCCCGCCCCTATACGGCTAGTGACGTCCTCGTCAATCTCCCCGTCACCCTGAATCACCGACCCTAGGTATTTGAAGTTATCTCTCTTGGGGATGACCTGATATCCAAGCCTCACATCCCTACCTACCTCACTCGCCTCAGAGCTAAACTTGCACTCCAAATACTCAGTCTTAGACCTGCTCAATTTGAAACCCTTAGACTCAAGGGTTTGTCTCCAGACCTCCAGCCTCGCGTTAACATCGTCCCTTGTTTCATCGATCAGGACTATGTCATCCGCTAATAACATACACCATGGCACAACCCCTTGGATATGGTGTGTCAGTGCATCCATCACCAAGGCAAATAGAAATGGTCTAAGCGCGGAGCCTTGGTGTAAACCCATAACAACCGAGAAATGCTCCGAGTCGCATCCCACGGTCCTAACGTTAGCCCTAGCTCCATCATACATGTCCTTGATCCCTCTTATGTAGGCGATCGACATGCCCTTAGCCTCAAGACATCTCCAGAGCACCTCCCTAGGGACCTTGTCATATGCTTTCTCTAAGTCGATAAACACCATGTGCAGATCCCTCTTCTTATCCCTAAATTGTTCCACAAGCCTCCTAATAAGGTGGATTGCCTCCGTGGTGGATCGTTTATGAACCCAAACTGGTTGTCGAATATCGACACCGTCCTCCTCACCCTTGCCTCAACCACCCTTTCCTAGACTTTCATAGTATGGCTTATAACTTGATACCCCTATAGTTGTTACAACACTGGATATCGCCTTTGTTCTTGTACAATGGCACCACTGTGCTCTATCTCCACTCCTCCTACATCTTCTTCGTCCTAAAAATTACATTGAACAACCCCGTCAGCCACTCCAGTCCTGCTCTACCCAAAAACTTCCAGAACTCAACCGGAATTTTGTCCGGCCCGGTCGCTCTACCCCTACTCATCTTACGCAAAGCCTCCACTACCTCCTCCACCTTAATGCGCCTGCAAAACCCAAAGTCTCGGAGACTCTCCGAATTTCCAAAGACCCCCAGCTCTATTTCCCGATCCCCCTCCTAGTTAAGAAGACCTGGAAGTACGACTTCCATCTCTGCTTAATCTGAGACTCCCCCTCCTTGATGCACCTTACTTGGTCTAGGTCTCGGGCTTTCCTCTCCCTCGCTTTAGCCAGCCAAAATAGCTTCCTGTCTCTGCCTTTTTCCCCCAATTCATCATACAAATGACGAAACGCCGCATTCTTGGCTTCCGTGACCGCCAGCTTCGCCTCCTTCCTCGCCACCTTATACCTCTCTATGTCCTCTCTCCTCTCTTCCTCATTGGAGCTCCCTGCCAACCTCGCATACGCTACCTTCTTCGCCTCCACTTTACCTCGGACTACATCATTCCACCACCAGTCTCCTTGATGCCTGTCAGAATAACCCTTCGATAACCCTAGCACCTCCCTCGCCGCCTCCCTTACAAAGGTCACCGTCGCGGACCACATATAGCTCGCGTCCCCACTACTCCTCCAAGCTCCCATAGCGGATAACATCTTCTCCAGCTCTTGGGAATTATCCTTAGTCAAATCTCCCCACCTAATCCTCGATCGTCCCCGGGCACACCTCCTCTTCCTCTTGAACAAAATACCGACGTCCAACACTAAGAGATTATGCTGAGTTGCGAGGGAATCTCCCGGGATGTCTAAAATAAAAAATTTAAGAAAAAAAATATAAGTTTTACAGTAAAGAAAATCCTCGGCTCAACACAATATATCACATAGAGTAATCTCCCGGGATACCGTCCCGTAGTTCCAAATGATTATGCAGTACATGGGGGGATCTCCCGCAATACGTCCGTAGTCCCAAATTAACTATGCAGTACAAGGGGATCTCCCGGAATACGTTCGTAGTCCCAAAGTAAATATGCAGTACAAGGGGGATCTCCCGAAATACGTCCGTAGTCCCAAAGTAAATATGCAATACAAGGGGGATCTCCCCGAATACGTCCATAGTCCCAAAGTAAATATGCTATGCAGGATGAATAACAAGCATAACATCGAAATTACACAGTTTATACTAATCACAGATAAGGCAGATAAGGGCTTAACTAGGCATGGCACACAAAAAATCAAGTAGGCAATTAGGCACGTAAGCATGCTTTCCTAATCTAAACTAAACAATATATCATATGAGAGCAAGTTCACAGAAGAGGAAACAATTTATGTTTTAGTGAGGAATAATGAGATTTTTGAAATAATGACCTGTGTACGCACTCGTCACCTCACGTACACGGCGCCCACACAAAGATTAGCATCAAATATCCTAAGGGGAAGTCCCCAACACAAATTAGGCAAGCCACTTACCTCGACTGCTCAAATCAACTCGGAATCACGTTCTTGCCACGAGTACCAAACTCCGAATGACCCGAATCTATTCAAATAAATTACATAATGTAAATATCACTACGAGAAACTAGTTCGACTAATAAATTCGAAGCTAAAGCACGCAATTAGGAAAATTGCCGAAAAAGTCCACCGGGCCCACGTCTCGGAATCAGATAAAAATCATAAATTCCGAACACCCATTCTCCCACGAGTCTAATCATACCAAATTTATACTAATCTGATACCAAAATCTCGATCAAAACCCAAAAATCTTGGCCTAAGAACTTTATCCCAATTTTCCACCAAAAATTCGAAATTAAAGGATGGATTTAAGTGTAGATTCATGGAAATTAGGCTAAACCGAGTAGGAATTACTTACCCAAATCGCCCAGGTGAAAATCTCTTCAAAATTCGCACTTTCCCGAGCTCCCAAGTTCAAAATATGAATTATGGCTTAAACCCTCGATTTTGGATTCTTAAGATTCTGCCCAACACTTTTCTTCACTACGATCGTGGACACCCAGTCGCGATCGCGAAGCACAACCTCACACGCGCCATCAGAATACTCTACGCGAACGCGATGATACATTAGCGAACGTGATGCTCATCTCACCAGACCTACACGAACGCGGTTGGATTCATGCGACCGTGTAGAGGAACACCTAAAGTCCCAGCCGCCTTATTTCTTCTACGCGAACGCAACAAGGCCCAGGCGAACGCAGTGGCCAAGGCTGTCTACCCTACGCGATCGCATTTCATTTCTTGCGATCGCCATGAACAAAAATCCTGCCTGGACTCAATTACTCTACGCGATCGCGAACTCTCTCACGCGATCGCGATGAACAGAAATCTTCTGCACTTACACCAGAAAACCAGCAATCCCACACAAGGCTAAAAATGCCCGTTGAGAATCCAAAACACACCTGATGCCCCCGGGACCTTAACCGAACCTACCAACCAGTCCTAATACCTCATTCAAACTAGGTCGAGCCTTCAAAACACATCACATAACACCAAAATCAATAATTATGCATGGATTCAATCCTAAAAACTTATGAAATTTCAAAAATCCACAACCGATGCCGAAACATGTCAAAACTAGTCCGAATGACCTCAAATTTTACACACAGGTCATAAATGACATTACGAACCTATAACCACTCTCGGAATTCCATTCCGAGTCTGATATCAAAATTTCACCTATCAGCCGAAATCGCCGAAATTCTAATTTTCGCCAATTCAAGCCTAATTCCACTACAGACCTCGAGAACACATTCCGAACACGCTCCTAATTGCGAAATTACCCAACGAATCTAACGGAGTCGACGAAATTCCATTCCGAATCCGTCTTCACACAGTTCCAACTACGATCTGATTTCTAAAGCTTAAAGTCATATATAGGGACTATGTGTCCAAAAACTCTCCGAATTTCGCAACTAATCATTCTGACAAGTCCCATAAGCATATATAAAAGTGGGGAAAGCAGTTATTAGGGGATCAGGGCAGTAATTATCAAAAACGACTGACCGGATCATTACGTTTTCCCCCTCTTAAGAAAATCGTTTGTCCTCGAACGAGTATAGAGACATACCTGAAGCTGTGGAAAGATGAGGGTACTGACTGCGCATATCCTGCTTGGACTCCCAAGTTGCCTCCTCGACTGGCTGACCCCTCCACTAAACCTTGACTGATGCAATATTCTTTGACCTGAGCTTCCTGACTTGTCTATCCAATATAGCTACTGGCTCCTCAACATATGATAGATCCTTGTCCAACTAGACTGAAATGAAATCCAAAACATGGGTCGGGTCACCGTGATATTTCCGGAGCATAGAGACGTGGAATACCGGATGAACTCCTACTAGGTTGGGAGGCAAGGTTAGCTCATAAGCAGCCTCCCCAACACACCGCAACACCTCAAAAGGGCCAATAAATCTCGGACTCAACTTACCCTTCTTCCCGAACCTCATGACACCCTTCATAGGCGATACCCGAAACAAAACGCGATCACCAGCCACAAATTCCAAATCACGAACCTTTCGGTCCGCATAACTCTTCTGCCTAGACAGATCTATGCGAAGTCTCTCCTGAATCACCTTCACCTTAATCTTGTCCAGGGCATCCTGGACCAAATCTGTACCCAATAATCGGGCCTCACCTGGCTCAAACCATCCCACTGGAGACCGGCACAATCTACCATATAAAGCCTCATACGGCTCCATCTGAATGTTGTACTGGTAGCTGTTATTATAAACAAACTCCGCAAGTGGAAAGTATCGGTCCCATGACCCTCCAAAATCCATCACACAGGCACGAAACATATCTTAAAGAATCTAAATCGTCCGCTCGGACTACCCATCCGTCTGAGGGTGAAAGGCTGTACTCAACTCTACTTTGGTGCCTAGATCCTGCTGAACGGCTCTCCAAAATTAGGAAGTGAACTGTAGACCTCTGTCTGAAATGATAGATACTGGAATACCGTGGAGGCGAACAATATCCCTGATATAAATCTCCGCCAACCTCTTGGAGGAGTATGTAGTCAACACTGGAACGAAATGGGCTGAATTGGTCAGCCGATCCACAATCACCCAAATAGCATCGAACTTTTTCAAAGTCCGAGGAAGTCCAACCACAAAGTCCATGGTGATCCGCTCCCACTTCTACTATGGAAGCTCAATTTGCTGAAGTAACCCTCCTGGCCTCTGATGCTCATATTTGACTTGCTGACAGTTGAGACACTTGGCTACAAACTCCACTATATCCTTTTTCATCCTTCTCCACCAATAGTGTTGTCTCAGATCCTGGTACATCTTCACGGTACCCGGATGAATGGAATATCGCGAGCTATGGGCCTCCTCAAGTATCAACTCCCAAAGCCCATCCACATTGGGCACACAGATCCGACCCTGCATCCTCATCACATCGTCATCTCATATAGTCACATACCTGGAGTCACCTCGCCGAACCCTGTCCTGAAGAACCAGAAGGTGGGGATCATCATACTGGCGCTCTCAAATGCGGTCATAAAGAGAAGACCGAGCCACCATACAAGCTAAAACCCGGCAAGGCTCTGAAAGATTCAATCTCACGAACTGACTGGATAAGGACTGAACATCCAAGGCTAAGGGCCCCTCAACTGTCGAAAGATATGCCAATCTCCCGAAACTCTCCGCCCGACGACTCAAGGCGTCGGCCACCACATTGGCCTTCCCCGGGTGGTATAATATAGTGATCTCATAGTCCTTTAGTAACTCCAACCATCTCCGCTGGCACAAATTGAGGTCCTTCTTCCTGAACAAGTGTTGCAAACTTCGGTGATCCATAAAAATCTCACATTGAACACCGTAAAAATAATGACGCCAGATCTTGAGGGCGTGAACAATAGCTGCCAACTCGAGGTCATGAACCAGATAATTCTTCTCATGCACCTTCAACTGCCTGGACGCATAGGCAATCACCCTACCACCCTACATCAATACTGCTCCAAGGCCAATCCTCGAGGCATCACAATATACATTGTAGGACCCCGAACCTATAGGCAACACTAATATTGGGGCTGAAGTCAAAGCTATCTTGAGCTTCTGAAAGCTCTACTCACATTCCTCGGTCCACCTGAACGGAACACCCTTCTGGGTTAGTCTGGTCATAGGTGCTGCAATAGATGAAAACCCCCTACAAAGCGATGGTAGTACCCTTCCAAACTAAGGAAACTGCGGATCTACGTAGCTGATGACGGTCTAGGCCAACTCTGCACCGCCTCCACCTTCTTCGGATCTACTTTGATCCCATCACAAGACACTATGTGGCCCAAGAATGCCACTGAATCAAGCCAGAACCCGCACTTAGAGAATTTCGCATACAATCTCTTCTCCCTCAAAGTCTGAAGAACGGTCCTCAAGTGTTGCTCATGACCTTCCCCTGATCGGGAATACACCAGAATGTCGTCAATAAACACAATGATGAAGGAATCAAGGTAAGGCCGGAACACACTGTGCATAAAATGCATAAAGGTTGTTGGGGCATTGGTCAGCCCAAATGACATGACAAGAAACTCATAGTGAACATATCTGGTCCTGAAGGCAGTCTTCGGGATGTCCGACTCCCGAATCTCAGCTGATGATAGCCAGATCACAAGTCAATCTTGGAGTACTCTGGAACCCTGTAGCTGGTCGAATAAATCATCAATGCTATGCAAAGGATACTTGTTCTTCAAGTAACC
Organism: Nicotiana paniculata; assembly: GCA_005239505.1. Classification (NCBI taxonomy): domain Eukaryota; kingdom Viridiplantae; phylum Streptophyta; class Magnoliopsida; order Solanales; family Solanaceae; genus Nicotiana; species Nicotiana paniculata. Next base: position 38,988 of record ML347543.1, read on the forward strand.
TTGTTCAGCTGCCGATAATCAATACACATACGCATAGAGCCATCCTTTTTCTTCACCAAATAGCACTAGAGCACCCCAAGGTGATATACTGGTCCTAATGAAGCCCTTATCAAGAAACTCCTATAACTGCTACTTCAACTCCTTCAACTCAGGAGGAGACATACGGTAAGGAGGAATAGAAATGGGCTGAGTGCCCGATAACAAATCAGTGCCGAAATCAATATCTCTGTCGGGCGGCATACCCAGAAGATTAGCTGGGAATACATCAGGAAAGTACCTCACTACTGGGACTGACTCAACTGGAGGAGTATCAACACTGACATCTCTCACGTAGGCCAAATACGCATCACACCCCTTCTCAACCATCCGCTTAGCCTTAAGAAATGAAATGACCCTGCGGGGAGTATACTCTAAGGTACATCTCCACTCTAATCTCGGCAAGCCTGGCATATCCAGCGTCACGGTCTTAGCGTGACAATCAAGAATAACATAATAGGGAGAAAATAGTCCATGCCCAAGATAACATCAAAATCTACCATGATGAGTAATAACAAATAAGCCCTGGTCTCAAAACCACTAAGAAAAATCAAACACGACCGATATACGCGGTCCACAACTAGAGAGTCTCCCACAAGAGTAGATACATAAACAGGGGAACTCAAGGAATCCCGAGATATCCCCAAATGAGAAGCAAAATAAGAGGACACATATGAATACGTAGAGCCTGGGTCAAATAATACTGATGCATCCCTATGGCAGACAGGGACAATACCTGTGATGACTGAGTCTGAAGCAACGACCTCGGAACGGGCTGGAAGGGCATAGTATCTGGCCTGGCCTCCCCATCTAGGGCGACCTATACCTCCCTGACCTCTACCTCGAGCTGACTGAGGACGTGGAGTGACAGCTGGGGCTGGAAGAATAGCCGGAGGACCCGACGGAGCACGTGGAGGCTGATAAGACTGTAGAGGTGCACCCCTCCTGGCCCTGGGGAAATCTCTAATCATGTGACGAGTGTCACAACACTCAAAACAACCCATCGGAGGACGCTGCGACTGAGACTGAATAGGAGCTGGCCTGCTGGCCTGGCCGGTAATAGCACCTTGAGCTGGAGGCACACTGGATACTGGCGGTGCATAATAGGACTCCTGAGGTCTAGGAGGAGCTGGAATACCGCTGGCTGCTGGAAGGGGTGAATGAATAGGGAGACCCACAAAGCCCCTACCGTAATGTGCTGCTGGTGCAAGATCTCCTGAAAAATGGCCAGTTTCTCGAGAGCTCTTGGCCTCTCTCTCCTCTCGGTCCCGGGCGAACATTCCCCCTACTCTTCTGGCAATACTCATTGCCTGCTGATAAGTGATATCCATCTCCAACTCTCTGTCCATACTGGTCCGAATACTAGGGTGAAGTCCCTCAATGAAGCAGCGAACCCGCTCTCTGACTGTGGCAACCAAGGCTGGTGCATGCCGAGCTAACTCACTGAAACAGACTGCATACTCCGACACAGTCATAGTACCCTGGCGCAACTGCTCGAACTCCGTGCGCCAAGTATTCCTAAGGCTCTGAGAGTATACTCTCGCAAAAACATCTGTGAAAACTGAGTCCAAGTGAGTGAGGTTGCCTCGTCCGGACTACTCAGCTCATAGGCCCGCCACCGCTGATATGCCTCTCCCCTCATCTGGAAAGCGGTGAAAGAAACCCCACTGGTCTCCACAATGCCATAGTGCGGAGAATACGATGACACTCTTCAAGAAACCCCAGAGCATCATCTGAAGCTAGTCCGCTGAAAATAGGTGGGTGGTACTTCTTGTACCTCTCAAGTCTGAGTTGTTCGGCCTCAAAAGCATCTACCCTGGTCCCATGATGTACCAGAGGCACTGGGGGCATAGGAATATACTCCAGGGCCTGATCAACCTGGCCCCTTTGCTCATGAGTGCGGGCTGCAGCAGTCTGTGCTCCTCCCCCGACCTAAAATGTAGAGGGAGCTATCAGAAGTAGTCGAGCCTGAGCTAGAGTGCTGAACATGCTCATGAACTGAGCTAAAGTCTCCTGTAAGGCTGGAACACCAACAGGAATCTCCGGTGCTGGCCCTCCAACTAGAGCTGCTGGGGGCTCCTTTGCCGCAACTCTCGCTGGTGCTCGGGCTGCATCGCGTGGTTGTCCCCTACCCCGACCCCAGCCTCTGGTGGCTCTGGAAGGGGTCTCGGGTGCCTGGTCGTCGGTCCTCCCAGTACGGGTCCTCACCATCTGTGGGAAAGAATGGAATAGAATTTTAGAAATTTTTGATGTCAATAACTCGCACGACAAAGAATTCAAAGCAATATGATTGCTCTTAACAGTTACGTAGCCTCCTGAAGATAGATACGGACGTCTCCGCACCAATCCGCGAGACCCTAATAAACCGGCTTGTGACTTGTGACTCCTATGAACCTAGACGCTCTGATACCAACTTGTCACGACCCGATTTACCCTCCGAAGGTGTCGTGACGACACTTAGTCTCTATGACTAGGTAAGCCTACTATAACGGGGAAAAATCGAAATAAAACGCAAGCAATAACGGGGATAAGGGAAATGACATAAGTAACGTTCTGGCCGCTCGGCTCATACAAAATATAACTTCCCAATCAACAACATAAATACCGTGCAGTCTCCTAGAATCTGCAGCAGTGACTAACCACGAGGTTGATATCTCGTACCTGGATCTGCACACGAAAAACATGTGCAGGAAAGGGCATGAGTACACCACATTTGGTACCCATTAAGTGCCAAGCCTAACCCCGGTCAAGTAGTGACAAGGTCAGGTTAAGGCTCTATTAGATTTCTAAATAAGTCAGTTTAAAACAATACAAAAGATAGGTAATGTCTACAATAAACAATTTAAGAAAAACAATATAAGTTTTACAGTAAAGAAAATCCTCGGCTCAACACAATATATCACAAAGTGGAATCCCCCGGGATACCGTCCCGTAGTTCCAAATGATTATGCAGTACATGGGGGATCTCCCGGAATACGTCCGTAGTCCCAAAATAAATATGCAGTACAAGGGGATCTCCCGGAATACGTCTGTAGTCCCAAAGTAAAAAAGCAGTACAAGAGGATCTCTCGGAATACGTCCGTAGTCCCAAAGTAAATATGCAGTACATGGGGGATCTGCCGGAATACGTCTGTAGTCCCAAAGTAAATATGCAGTACAAGGGGGGATCTCCCGAAATACGTCTGTAGTCCCAAAATAAATATGCTATGCAGGATGAATGACAAGCATAACATCGAAATTACACAGTTTATACTAATCACAGATAAGGCAGATAAGGGCTTAACTAGGCATGGCGCACAGAAAATCAAGTAGGTAATTAGGCAGGTAAGCATGCTTTCCTAATCTAAACTAAACAATATATCATATGAGAGCAAGTTCATAGAAGAGGAAACAATTATGTTTTAGTGAGGAAAAATGAGATTTTTGAAATAATGGCCCGTGTACATACTCGTCACCTCACATACACGACGCCCATACAACGTTTAGCATCAAATATCCTAAGGGGGAAGTCCCCAACACAAAATTAGGCAAGCTACTTACCTCAACTACTCAAATCAACTCGGAATCACGTTCTTGCCACGATTAGCAAACTCTGGATGGCCCGAATCTATTCAAATAAATTACATAATGTAAATATCACTAGGAGCAACTAGTTCGACTAATAAATTCGAAGCTAAAGCGCGAAATTAGGAAAATTGCCGAAAAAACCTCCGGGCCCACGTCTCGGAATCGGGTAAAAATCACAAATTCTGCACCCTCATTCGCCCACGAGTCTAACCATACCAATTTTTCACTAATCCGATACCAAAATCTCGATCAAAACCCAAAAAAATTGGCCTATGAACTTTATCCAAATTTTCCCCAATTTTCCACCAAAAATTCGAAATTAAAGGATAGATTTAAGTGTAGATTCATGGAAATTAGCCTAAACCGAGTAGGAATTACTTACCCAAATCGCCCTGGTGAAAATCTCTTCAAAAAACGCACTTTCCCGAGCTCCCAAGTTCAAAATATGAATTATGGCTTAAACCCTCGATTTTGGGTTTTTAAGATTCTGCCCAGCACTTTTCTTCACTGCGATCGCGGACACCCAGTCGCGATCGCAAAGCACAAACTCACACGCACCCTCAGAATACTCAACACGAACGCGATGATACGTTCGCGAATGCGATGCTTAACTCACCAGACCTACGCGATCGCGGTTGGCTTCACGCGACCGCATAGAGGAACACCTAAAGTCCCAACTGCCTTATTTCTTCTACGCGAACGCAACAAGGCCCAGGCGAACGCAGTGGCCAAGGCTATCTACCCTACGTGATCATATTCCATTTCTTGCGATCGCCATGAAAAAAAATCTTGCCTGGCCTCAATGACTCTACGCGATCGCGGAATCGCTCACGCGATCGCGATAAACAAAAATCTGCTGCACTTACACCAGAAAACCAACAATCCCACACAAGGATAAAAATTCCCGTTGAGCATCCGAAATACACCCGAGGCCCCCGAGACCTCAACCGAACCTACCAACCAGTACGAATACCTCATTCAAACTTGGTCGAGTCTTCAAAACACATCACATAACACCAAAATCAAGAATTATGCATGGATTCAAGCCTAAGAACTTATGAAATTTCTAAAATCCATAACCGATGCCGAAACACGTCAAAACTAGTACGAATGACCTCAAATTTTACACACAGGTCATAAATGACACTAAGAACCTATAGCCACTCTCGGAATTCCATTCTGATCCCGATATCAAAATTTCACCTATCGGCCGAAATCGCCGAAATTCTAACTTGCGCCAATTCAAGCCTAAATCCACCACAGACCTCGAGAACACTTTCCGAATACGCTCCTAACCCCGAAATCACCCAACGAAGCTAACGGAGTCGACATAATTCCATTCCGGATCCATATTCACACAGTTTCAACTATGGTCCGATTTCTAAAGCTTAAACTCATATATAGGGACTATGTGTCTAAAAACTCTCCGAATTTCGCAACTAATCATTCCGAAAAGTCTCATAAGAAGATATAAAAGTGGGGAAAACAGTTATTAGGGGATCGGGGCGCTAACTCTCAAAACGACCGACCGGGTCGTTACATATGTAGACTTGTTAAGTCCCTTTACGGACTAAAACAAAACCCAAACAATGACATGCGAAATTTGACCAAACAATGTTGTCAAATGGTTTTAAGATAAATGAATGTGATAAATGTGTGTACATTAAAAATGTTCCGAATCACATAGTCATTGTTTTCTTATATATGGATAATATGCTGATAATGAGTAATGACATTGCCAACATAAATGCGACTTAGCATATGCTAACTGGCAAGTTTGATATGAAGGACTTGGGAGTTGCTGATTTAATTCTGAGAATTAAGATCCATAAGACTTATCAAAGTCTGGCATGTCACAATCTTATTATATTGAGACAGTACTTGAAAAATTCAAGCACTTAGGGTTTGAAGTTGCAAAGACTCCAATTGATGTGAATCTTGCATCAGCAAAGAACAAAGGCTAAAGCATATCACAATTGGATTATGCTCGTGTATTGGGATGCTTAATGTACATCATGAATTGTACACGACCATATATAGCTTGTGCTATAAGTAAATTGAGTCGATACACGAGCAATCCAGGTCAATCTCATTGGATGGCAATGAAACGAGTTTTGGAACATTTAGAACATACACATGACTTTTCTTTGCACAGAGTGAATATCCTGCGGTGATTGAGGGATACTGTGAAGCAAATTGGATCACCGGTTCAACTGATTCTAAATCTACAAGTGGATATGTATTCACTATTGGTGGAGGAGCGGTATCTTGAAAGTCATCCAAACAAACTCGTATTGCCCGCTCTACAATGGAGGCTGAGTTCATAGCCTTAGATAAAGCCGGTAAAGAAGCAGAATGGCTCCGAAATTTCTTGGAAGACATTCCATTTTGGCCCAAACCGTTGGCACCAATATGCATACATTATGATAGTCAAGCGACAATTGGAAGGGCTGAGAGCATTATGTATAAACGTAAATCTCGTCATATATGACGAAGACATAAAACCGTTAGGCACTTACCCTCTAGAGTAATTATCACGATTGACTATGTAAAGTCAAGCGATAAAGTGTCGGATCCACTTACAAAAGGCCTAACTAGAGAGGTAGTTGAGAAATCATCAAGGGGAATGGGATTATGCCGAGAACAAGTCATTGTGGCGGTAACTCTACCTAGAAGACTGGAAATCCCAAGATCTAGGTTCAAGGAGATCAAACAAAGTCATTAATGACGGTTTAACATTGTCAACTAAAATTTTGGTCCATTCTCGTGATGAGAAAATGTTCAGTACCAAGGATAAAACATTAAGACTTTTTAGTGATTTCTAAATTTGATACGGGGTATATCAAATAGTGTATTTACGGGATGACACGTTTAGGAATCACCTATGTAAGTGTGAAGTGTTAGCCGTTTCAAGGAGAATTTGTAAGGCCAGTTCTCTACGCACTTATGAAACCAGGCGGTGTTCATGGCTGAAACAAACACAACAATGAGAACCAGAGGCGATTATGGGTTGGTTGTGTGACTTATGGTTGTCTAGGTATACACCAAAGTTCGACGGTTCAAAGATATCAAATCTACCGATTGATCGAGTATATCCGACATAAGTTCACTACGAAAAGTTCAAAGGGAAACCTACTTATATAGATGCAATTAATCCTTGCTTGCGAATCACAATTTTTTCATGCATATTTTTGTGATATAGCCATTCCCCATTCATGTAGGGGATTGTTGGGTTTTTTAAGCATTAATGTGGCTTAAAAGAGGGTGAATGGGAAATGGAGGGAAAAATAAAATATTTGAGTTTCCCTCCTTGACAAATGAACATTGTCCCATATTGGAAGAGGAAGAGGTTTTTGATGGGTATATAAGCAATTGCTCTTCTTCTAGCTCTTAAAGAGTTGAGAAGAAGGCAAGCCTCGCACCATCGTCGTCTCGCTCGCTCGGCTTCGGCTTCGGCTTCGGATTTGGCCGAATGATCGATTGATTGATTAATTTTTTGGACCAAATTTATTTGTTAATGGTAAATATTAATAGAAATGTTATTAAATATCCGTTTTAATAACAAAATATTAATATTAAATCCAACCGTTTTTCGTTTTTTCATTTTCTGTTTTTGTAACAGAAAATTAACCACCCTCTTCAATTCCCGATTTATTGTTGAGTAAATAGCCATTTATGTTATAGCATTTATGTTATGACCGTTTTGCATAAACAACCATTTTGAAGAGTTGCACCTCTTCAGATTTCAGCCAAATATTGGCTATAAATACAAGTCCATTCTCTCAGTTTTTCCATACGATTTTCTGAGTTCTCCTCCTTTCTTCTGCATACTTTTAACTTCAAAGAAAGCAACAGTAAGTGTGATTTGCTATCGAACTTTGTGTTCGCTGAAACACTGGGGTTTAAAGTACCACTACACCAGTGTGTAATTCGTTCTATCCTAGGAAGAAATAATCAATAACCTTGGGTACTAGGAGGGGATTAAATTCCTTGAGGAAACACTGTGAATTCAGTGGGCTCGGATTAACTTTTGTTTCATTTTCTCCAAAATTATTTTACAAATATAGTATACTAACACTTGCACGACACTCTGTCGTTCATTGCTAAAAACCAGTTGCTGCCACGAGCGATGTAGCCACATGATATTACCCACAATAACCAATGGCATTCGACGTGTACTGAACTTAGTCCCATGCGCATGGCACCTTGCGGGGCTACTTACATTAGTTGCTACGAGCGATGCAGCCATACAATACATATGTACATAAAATATAGTATATATTTTATTGATTTATATTTTTAAAACAGTTAAAAATATACATTTCTCTCATATTTTTGAAAAAATATCTAATACCTTTGTGGATAAACTAACGAACCCGGTCGTTACACCTCCATACATATATGGACTGAACCAAACCTCTAATATCTTCCCTTTTTTTCCCTCAAGATTCCCAACACAATTTCAATGGAAACTCTAAAGATTTCAACAATGTCACATATACAAAACCAAATTCATCCCTTAAATCTCAAACCTTATCCCCTTATCCGCAATTCTCGAATTCTTGGTGTGTACAGCAACAAAAGTGGCCGCACATTTTCCTTTACTTTTACATGTAAGCTCAAAGTCAAAACAGTTAAAGGAACTAAAACCAACAATGAAAAAAGCGTTTCTGGTCAGATTACAGTGCCTGATTCTGATGGTGCACCACCAATTATTGAAGCAGAAGAAGGGTTTGTAGGAAATGGTGAAAAGAAAATGGAGCAGAAAAATAGCGTTTCTGGTTCAGGACTGTTGAAGAAATTGCCTAGAAAATTTTTGGGAATTTTGTCCAATTTGCCTTTGGCTATTGCTGAGATGTTTACTGTTGCTGCCTTAATGGCCTTAGGTAAAATTTCAGCTGAGATTAAACTGAAACTCTTCTTTATTTCAGTGTATAGTTACATATCTGCAAATATAGGTGTGAAAAATCTCTGATAGTTTTATTGAGGTGCAGTTAATGCCTAGGATACTGGTAAAGACTTACATATCAGTTTCCTAATTTGCCTTAAAAGACAGCTTATTTACTAGTAAAATTTAGTGAAATGTGCCGGGCAAAGCGGAATAGATATAGATGTAAGACTCTATACTTTAGACAGAGTCCCACATCGACAAAAACACAAACACAAGAGGGATGCTGAGTATATAACTTAACAAGTCTTAGACTCTAGTGACGCGTTTTAAACCCGTGAGATCCCAGGCCCAGAGCGGACAATATCACTTGCGGGCTGGGATGTTACAGATAGTATCAGAGTCACTCTTGTGTCAGCCTTGCCGACGGTGGGTCAGGTTCAACTGAGTTTAGGCAAATCCCGGTTAGGCGGGAGGACGCTGAGTCCATAAGAGGGGTGTATGTAACACCCCAGACTTTAGACAGAGTCTCACATCGGCAAAAACACAAACACAAGAGGATGCTGGTTTATATAAGTTAACAAGCCTTAGACCCTTATGACGCGTTTTAAACCCGTGAAGGCCTAGACCCAGAGCGGACAATATCACTAGTGGGCGGGGCTGTTATAATAGAGGATTCATATAGCCGACCCAACTAGTTCAGAATTGAGCATAATTGATTGACCGACAAATGTAGTGTATTTCATGCATGTGTGCTAATTCAGAGACGGATCCAAAATTTGAATTTTATGGATTCAAATTTGTAATTCTATACCTACATCTAATTTATTGGGTTCAAAATATATTATTTGTACATATATAGTGAATCTCTTAAGACATATACATGGTCTAAGCCAATAGTTATGGGTTCAGATGAACCCATAACGTGTTCATTGGATACGCCCATGTGTGCTATATGCATATTTTGATAGAGGCACAGATTATAATGACGTGATAATGCTGATCTGTAGAAACTTTACCCTATTGCATTCATTATCCTGGATGATTTATATAATAATACATGTGTCCCCATGTATTAGCTTTATCCTTAATTATTTGAGCAGTAGCTGTTCTGGTTGCGCACCTATGCTGCAGAACATGCAGTATAGGCACATTCATATTCTGAATTATCGGATTTCAATTTGGAGTTCTCATCCTATCTCATATTCGCTGCAAAATCCACAAAAGATATCTTGCTCTTGTGATATTCCAAGCCCATTTCACTTAATATTATATAAGGAAGAGAGATTCCTACGCCTTCCATCTTGGAATGACTATGAGCTTTTTCCTCGAAATCTCAGCATTATAAAGTTTTTTCGTCTTAAATATAGCATGAAACCAGAAAGTTTAGTCTTTGTTATGTTATGAGTGATAGTTGAGTAGCTGTGGATGATATAGTACGTGAAATTCTTGTCCAATAAGTGTTTTTATTCAAATGTTAAGTTTTACCATTAACTTTTTGTTCCATCTTAAGTCGCACATCCTGATCACTTTTTCCTATTATTTGTTTCTCTCAAATTCAAGTATTCTGACTAACTGTGGATTTCTTTTCGTTTCTATTTATTTCTCCGAAGGAACTTTCATTGACCAAGGCGAGGCACCTGATTACTACTTTCAAAAATTTCCGGACGATCATCCTTTCCTGGGTTTTTTCTCTTGGAGATGGGTTCTTACCCTTGGCTTTGATCATATGTTCTCATCACCGGTATTCCTAGGAACATTGACTCTTCTAGGAGCATCGTTGATGGCCTGCACATACACAACACAGATTCCCCTTGTGAAGGTAGCAAGAAGGTCTGCTTTTCAGCTCACCTAAATGTGATTTTTCTTCTTCTTCTTGGGGTCTTTAACCTAAAGCGGGGCTAAAATTAATTGATTAAATATGCAGATGGTCTTTCTTAAACTCGGCAGAGACAATCCGTAAGCAAGAATATGCAGACACTCTGCCTAGGGCATCAGTTAAAGACTTGGGTGTTATACTGATGGGAGATGGATACGAGGTATAAACATAACATTTCTCCTAGTTTTTTCTCATTTTATTCTCTTTCCTTGGTTTAGTAGTAGAAATGTCAAGATTATAAGGGTTTGATAGGAATCAGCAACTCTAGCTTCTACCAATCAGAGGGATGCTCGGGTACATGATAGAGAACTAAAAAGTGGTGTCTGTAAGGTTGCTAAGCACTTCGACTTTCTTAAGAGATGTGCGATATTTCTCTATAGAGGTTAAAACAGAGTGCATCTTCTTTCTCCTATTAGTCCTAGTATTTTAGAAAGTGATTATTTGCTCGACAAGATGGGATTTTGTTTTGCTCCAAGATTGAACATTGGTATTATGCTGAATCATAGATGCTCACTTCAGTTATGTGTCCTTGCATGCACGGGTGGAGCTAGAAGCCCAGATACTCTTTTGGTTGAACCCAGTAATTTTTGCTCGAACAATGTATTTTTTTTTAAAATTCCTTAAATATGTATAAGTGTTAAATTTAGGAACTAGTTATTAGCACTTGAAGTCGTTCTGCATAAAATTGAAAATCCTGACTTCGTCTCTGCTAGTTGCATGGCTTGCTGTCAAACATCTTGTAGTTTCTTATTTTCTTCAAAATGTGACTTTTTGGATTGACCTGTAGCAACCTCGGTATCTCCAGGTATTCTCGAAAGGGCCAGCTCTTTATGCATTTAAAGGGTTGGCAGGTAGATTCGCTCCAATTGGCGTCCATTTATCACTGCTGCTTGTAATGTCTGGAGGAACACTTAGTGCAACCGGGAGCTTTAGAGGGGCTGTGACTGTTCCACAAGGTTTAAATTTTGTTGCAGGTGATGTACTTTCACCATCTGGGTTTCTATCCACTCCTTCTGATGCTTTCAGTACAGAGATTCATGTCAATCGATTCTCCATGGACTACTATGACAGTGGGGAGGTCTGCAAAATCAGATTTTTGCTTTCTTTTTAGTACTAAGGAGGCATGCAAAATCAGCTTATGAGAACTTTGTTTTCCCCTTGTCTTTAATATGTGTTGTAGGTATCACAGTTCCATACTGATCTTTCACTATATGACCTTAATGGAAAGGAAGTAATGAGGAAGACTATAAGTGTCAATGATCCCTTAAGGTACGGGGGAATCACTATATACCAAACAGATTGGAGTATATCAGCGCTACAAGTTCTGAAGGATGGCGAAGGTCCTTTTAATTTGGCTATGGCACCACTGCAAATGAATGGGGGTGACAAGAAGCTCTTTGGTACTTTCCTACCAGTCGAAGATGGTGATTCGCCCAATGTTAAGGGAATGTATGTTCTTTAACTCTACCACACAATGTAGATATATGGATGTCTGAGCTGCTTGTTTTTCTTAATAGGCACACAATGTTAAAGAGACGATAGAAATCTTCAACTTGCTGACTAGCTTATGTCCTAAGAGTTCTTGTTATGTCAAATATTCTGATTTTTTTTTTTGTCCTTTTGGCGGCTCATAATCCAGATCAATGCTAGCACGTGATTTGCAGTCAGTTATTCTTTATGATAAACAAGGAAAATTTGCTGGAGTCAGACGGCCTAATTCCAAGCTTCCAATTGAGATTGATGGAACAAAAATTGTTATTGTAGATGCAATTGGCAGCAGTGGCCTTGACCTAAAGGTAAGTGAGATGAATCATAGCAACACTGAAATCCAATTGTTTTCATGTTCTGTTTGTGATTGCCGTTTCATATGAACCATGTTTTTACAGACTGATCCAGGAGTACCTGTTGTCTATGCTGGTTTCGGTGCTCTAATGCTTACAACTTGCATCAGTTATTTATCTCATACACAGGTAAATGTCCTGCCAAACCATGAACAACTTTGAGACAGTAAATTTTACAAAAATCTCATTAGTTTTACATGTTTCTATGTGAATTTTCAAAAGCTATGGGCCTTACAAGATGGAACATCGGTGGTGGTGGGGGGCAAGACCAACCGCGCCAAGGGTGAGTTTCCTGATGCAATCAATCACTTGCTCGATCAAGTCCCTGAATTAGTTGAATCATCTTCTTCCAAGGAATCTGATAGTCTCATGGCTTCTAAGTCGGAGTTGGAACAAACGGTACTTGATGTTTAACTAGCGGATATCGTACAAATAGGCATTCGTTCAAGAGATATCAGAAATGCAGATATCAAACCATTGATACTAAATCCTCAGCCATATTGATTATATGGCTTTCACTCATAGGACAAATTCTTGACCCCTGTAAAACAGTTGTTTTCCTTCTCTTTTTTTCGGGGAGGGGGAGGGGTGGTATTACATATGTATAGATAAGTTTGTATTGGATATATGTTTTTTGGGGTTAGCTGCTTTTTGCATTCAAAAGTTCAAGAGTTGTATATGAACATATGAAGTGTACTTTGTCCATACAGGAAAAAATGAAAGAGCAATAATATTGTATTTTTGACATTCATCTGAATAGACATGTGATTTTCCCCCCTCATTTTGTTCAGGCATGCAATTCTTTTCTTATTAACCATAGGAATGTAGTGGTGGTGCGATTTTGTACGGTGAGACCTCTCAATAACAACACTTCACTATAAAAATTAAGTTTTTTCGGAATCAATTTTTATGTTATGTTATAATATATGTTCTCTATAACATCACTTCGCTATAACATCCAAAAATATTCGGAACAAACGAGACTGTTATAGACAGCATTGTCATTTAGTAGAGTTTGGTGATTTAGTTATACTTCAGACAGAAAGCAACAAAAGTAAATATGTTTCTTTTTAATTCTCTTGTGAATTAAACCAAATGTTTCATAACTTTTTTCCGTGAGTTGCGGACCAAAAGTTCACCAAAATGAAAACTTGGAAGACCATTTAATTACAAAGGGATGAAATTAGACCAGTTCATAAACTTAAAAATACTCACTAATTAATCACCTATCTGAGCACTGTTTTCTAGAAGTCACTATTTTCATATATGAGTCGAATGTTTGGATTCTTTTACTACTTGATGAAGAGCTAAAAGGTTGATGAGTTTTTCGGAGAATAGATATATAAACATATCATGATAATTCATCTTTTGCTTATCGCTTAAGTAGTTGCGTTTAATTCTATGAAATTGATAACTGTAAGGTTTTTCGTTCAAAATTAATGCGGATGCAGGTCAAAATGCGCACAAACTGACTCGCATAGGCATATATCATGATTATGAAAAAAATACTAGAAACTCTTCAACATCTTAAATTAATAACAAAAACTAAGTAGGCATTTGGACAATATTTGAGTTCACGTTAAGAAAAAGTTTGTGTAGCACTTCATTTTTAATGAAAAAGTTTGCCAAAGTTGAAGATTTATAATCCAATGGGAATTGCTCTATACTTGAAATGCACCTTTAAACTAGTATTTCAATGTTGCACTTGAATTCAATTATTAAAGTTCAATATTTAAATATATTGAAATAACGATTAATGCCAATATTGAAAACCTGTATATATAGAATGTTTACAGAAGATACGAAAAATAAAAATAACAACAATAACAATTCAGTAAAATTCTAAAAGTAAGGTGGTTTGGAGAAGGTAGTGTGTATGCAGACCTTACCCCTGCCCCATGGAGTGGAGAGATTGTTTCTGATAGACCTCCGACTTAAGAAAACGAAAAAGACAAAAGGGACAATATATCAGTACCATCAACAGAAACCATAGAATAATAAAGCATTATAAGAAACCAAAAAATAGTTGAAACGCAATACTATAACCAGTAAAGAAAAACGAGAGAATAGTGAGAAACCCTATCGGTCTATCCTCACACCCGGAACGAAGTAGAAAAAAAATGTCCAACTACCTCCTAACCTACAACCCTAATGCTCGATCTCCACACCTTCCTATTAAGGGTCATGTTCTCGGAAATCTGAAGCCTCGCCATGTCCTGCCTGATCATCTCTCCCTAATACTTCTTAGGCCGCCCTCTACCTCTTCTCGTTCTCGCCAAAGCCAACCGCTCACACCTTCTTATCGGGGCATAAGGTCTCCTCATCCGCACATGCCCAAACCATATAAGTCTCGTTGCCCGCATCTTGTCATCTATAGGAGCCACGTTCACCTTCTTCCGAATATCTTCATTTCTAATCTTATCCATCATCGTGTGCCCACATATCGACCTCAACATCCTCATCTCTGCTACTTTCATCTTCTGTATATGTAAGTTCTGAACCGGCTAACACTTTACCCGATACAACATGGCCGGTCTAACCACCACTCTATAAAACTTACCTTTGAGTATCAATGGCACTTTCTTGTCACACAGGTGTCTAGATGTGTATACGGTTAAAATCGGGCTCACCCTTTTGTATGATAGATCAAGACCGGGGCGGCAGGCCAAGGTTCGACCCCATGTCATATCGTACCGTGACACGAAGTTAGATTGCCAAGCTCGTGACTCAGGGATAGATCGAGATCGAGACCTAGCAATATCGAGGGAAACTTGCTGAGTCGAATAACGAAAAGCCAAGATATCCGCGATCAAGCGAGGATCGCGGCGGAAATCTCTGCACATATCAAATCAAGACCGGTTAATCAGTCAATCATGAGATTTCATACTGTATTTAGAATTGTACCAAAAGTAGAACTCCTCTACTATATAAAAGGGGATCTAATCATTTGTAAACACATAAGATTAACACTATTCAAAGCAATATATTATACTATTCTTTAAGCTCTCAATACTCTGTTGTTCAGTTCATATTTTCAATTGCGTACCCAGTTGGTTCGAGGGTGACCTAGCTCGAAAGACAAAGATGCACATCATATTTGGTTTGCTTTATTTTTATTTACAGTCAATTTCTAATATCAATTTGCATATTTTCTCAATTTGTGCCAAGCGAAATCACGTATCCTTAAAATCACATACAAATTTAGTTGTTATCCGTTTTTAGGGTAAACAGTTAGGCGCCCACCTTGGGGCTAAGTATAATAGTGATTTTCTTGTGCTAATTTTTATCACACACAATATTTGTATACTTGTTCTTGTGAGTGTTTTTGATTTCAATATCAGCATGTCGAACTCTCAAGCAGTACTCACACGCCGATAATGGCCTTGGTTTTCATGGAGAAAACGATAACATAGCCGCCCCAGGGAACGAAGTGCCTCAAGTTGAACTCGATAAGATTCCAGTTGCAGACCCAATCGACGTTAGTTCCCATATTGCCATTAATGCAAATCTGGTCGTCGACCCCGAGAATAGCGTCCGCAGAGACGTTTGATCAGCCAGTCAGAACGCATAGGCCCGAGAAGAAGGAGAATCAGCCTTCGGATAATATTCGAAATGTTGCAGGCTCAATAAGCTGCAATAGCACAACTCTAAAATCAAAACCATGCACCGAGCAGGGTCGAGCCCGAGCCATCACATGAAGTTATTCATAGGGCCGAACCGGTGTCGGGAAGATCAAACGAAAATAAATCAGGGGCCGACCCTCTATCATGAAGATGCTCGAGGAGCTAACAAATCGTATCGAATCGGGGGAGAAGAATATTGAAGCAAACGACAAGAAAATGGAAACGTATAACTCCAGGGTTGATCAAATATATGGGGCACCGTCGATTTTGAAAGGCTTGGATTCAAAGAAGTTTCTACAAAAACCCTTCCCCCTGAGCGCGACTCCAAAACCAAGTCTGAATAAGTTTTGTATGTTGTAAGTTCCCAAATACAATAGGAAAACCGACCCCAACGAGCATGTCACTTCTTACACATGCGCAATTAAGGGGAACGATCTTGAGGACGATAAGATCGAGTCAGTGCTATTGAATAAATTCGGGGAGACACTATCAAAGGGGGAAATGATATTGTACCATAATCTGCCACCCAATCCATTGATTCTTTTGCCATGCTCGCAGATTCCTTTGTTAAAGCACACGTCAGGGCCATAAAGGTCGAGACTAGGAAATCGGACCTCTTCAAAGTGAAGCAAAAGGACAACGAGATGGTCAGAGAGTTTGTGTCTCAATTCCAGATGGAGAACATGGGTATACCACCGTTTGCCGATGATTGGTCCGTTCAGGCCTTCAATCAAGGATTAAATGTATGAAGCTCAGTGGCCTCACAACAGTTAAATCAGAACTTGATCGGATACCCAGTTGTCACGTGGACCGATGTGCATAATTGGTACCAGTCAAAGATTATGGTAGAAGACTACCAATTGGGAACTCCTTCCGGGTCCGTTTATCCTGTCAGGCCCGTCGACAGAGTTAAAAGGGATATTGATCGGGAGCCATGATCAAGCAGATATCGTTACCAGCAATACAGTGGATATCGAAGAAATAACGGGCCTGGACGCAACCCCGTTCGAGGTGATAGAAGAAATGATCGAGGTTAGAGATCTCGAGAGCTCACGGGCAAGAGTGGTTTCGACAGGAATGTCGATCCCAAAGAAGCACCGCAGCTATCAGAATACAACTTCAACGTTGATGCTTCAGCTATCATATCAGCCATCGGGCGCATCAAAGACACTAGGTGGCCTCGACTTTGCAGACTGATCCGGCCTAGAGAAATCCTAATCAAATGTGCAAGTATCATGGCACACATGGCTATAGAACAGAAGATTTTAGACAGCTGAGGGGGGAGGTAGCCCGGTTGTTCAATGAGGGGCATCTTCGAGAATTCTTAAGCAATCGGGCTAAGAACCACTTCAGAAACAAACTTAAACAGACAAAATGAGCAAGGGGAGCCGCAACACGTAATCCACATGATTGTTGTAGGGGTCTATATTCCTCAGGGGGCCATATTTAAGAGAACCAAGGTGTCGATCACAAGGGAAAAGTGAACTCGGGATTATGTACCGGAAGGGACCTTGTCTTTCAATGATGAGGATGCAGAGGGGATCTTACAACCCCGCAACGACACACTGGTAATATCTGTTCTTATGAATAAAACTCAAGTTAAACGTTTTTTGATTGATCCAGGTAGCTTAGCCAACATTATTCTATCGAGGGTTGTAGAACAGCTCGACTTACATGATCAAGTTGTGCCCACATCCCGAGTACTTAATGTCTTCAAAGTGGCATGCGAAACCACCAAAGGCAAAATAACTTTTCTAGTGAACGTGATTGGGACCATCCAAGAAACAAAATTCCATGAGATCGAGGGTGACATGAGGTATAACACCCTATTCGGAAGGCCATGGATCTATAACATGAGGGTAGTGCCCTCGACCCTTTACCAGGTTATGAAGTTCCCAACACCAAAGGGAGTCAAAATGCTCTACGGGGAGCAACCCACTGCCAAAGAAATGTTTGCAGTCGACAAGGTCATACCAATATCGACACTCTCTTCAAAAGAATCGGATTCAAAGGGAAAACAAGAGGTCAAATAGCAACCACAGACAATGGCCTCGACGCAAACAGAGAAACAAGGTACCGACGAGGACGATTACTATGGGATCCGTCGATCTTTCATAATCCCCGATGATTCCGATGCCACTAAGTCGACGGTTGAAGAGCTGGAACAGATCACACTGACCGAGCATCAACTCGAAAGAAAGGTATACTTGGGCACGAGGCTAGCCCCTGAGCTCAGAGAAAAACTTATTCAATTCCTTAAAACTAACATGATTTGCTTTGCTTGGTCACACCTCGATATGACAGAGATCCCACAGAAAATCACCACCCACAAATTAAGCCTGGATCCGAAATTCCATCCAATTAAAAAAAAGAGAAGGCCCCAGTCCGAGGTTAAGCATGACTTCATCAAGGACGAGGTAACCAAACTTCTCAAAATAGGATCCATTCGGGAAGTAAAGTATCTCGAATAGTTAGCAAACGTAGTGGTAGTCCCTAAGAAGGGAAATAAACTTAGAATGTGCGTAGATTATAAAGACTTGAATAAATCATGCCCTAAGGATTTTTTCCTTTGCCTAATATCGATCGTATGATCGATGCCACGGCTGGCCACAAGATTCTAAGTTTTCTCGATGCCTACTCTAGGTACAAACAAATACAGACGAACCCGGACGATTAGGAAAATACCTCATTTATCACTAAGTACGACACCTACTATTATAATGTAACGCCATTCAGACTAAAAAATGTTGGTGCAACTTATCAACGCCTAGTAAACCGAATGTTCGAAGAACAAATAGGAAAATCAATGGAAGTTTATATTGATGACATGTTAGTTAAGTCCCTGCGAGCAGAGGACCATTTGAAGCATATGCAGGAAACTTTTGATATACTGAAAAGGTACAACATGAAGCTCAACCCAGAAAAATGTGCGTTCGGGGTCGACTCATGCAGGTTTCTTGGCTTCATGGTATGCAATCGAGGGATAGAGATCAACCTCGATAAAATCAAAGTTATCGAGGACATCACGGTAGTAGATAATGTAAAGGTCGTGCAGAGGCTAACGGGGCGCATAGCCGACCTAGGGCGATTCTTTTTGAGATCCTAAGACAAGAGTCACCAATTATTCTCATTACTGAAGAAGAAGAAGAATTTTACGGCGACTCCAGAATGCCAACAAGCCTTGGAGGAACTAAAGCGATACTTATCGAGCCCGTCGCTGCTTCACACTTCAAAAGTGGGTGGGCAACTTTACTTGTATTTTAGCAGTCTTGGAGATAGCGGTAAGTGGAGTCTTGGTCCGAGAAGAACAAGGTACGCAATTCCCTATCTATTATGTTAGTCGGACCTTATGCGAGGCCGAAACCAGATATCCACACCTAGAAAAATTGGCGCTCGCTTTAATTAGCGCATGTAGGAAACTGAAACCATAATTTTAATGACATTCATCATGTGTTGTAACGACTTATCCACTTCAAAATATTTTTCACAACCCGAGCTTTCGAGTCGGTTGTCCAAATAGACCATAGAAATCAGCGGGTACGATATTGAATATCGACCCCGAGTAGACATCAAGTCTCAAATCTTGGCAGACTTCGTAGCTGACTTTATGGTGGCCCTCGTACCCGAGGTTGAAAGAGAACTACTAGTAAAATCGGGTACATCATCGGGAGTGCGGACCCTCTTTACGGACGGTGCTTCAAACGCAAAACGGTATGGATTAGGCATCGTACTAAAATCACACACAGGTAAAGTATTTAGACAATCTACCAAAACCACAAAATTGACTAACAATGAGGCCGAATATAAGGCTATGATAACATGTCTCGAATTAGCTAAAGGCTTGGGAGTAGAGGTCATCGAGGCCAAGTGTGATTCCCTCCTCGTGGTAAACCAAGTTAACAGGACCTTTGAAGCTCGAGAAGATCGAACGCGGAAGTACTTGGATAAACTACAAATAACTCTACATCGATTCAAGGAATGGACCTTGCAACATGTACCTCGAGATTAGAATAGTGAGGCTGATGCTCTCGCAGACTTAGGATCATCCCTCGAAGATGACAAATTCAATTCAGGGATTAATTATTTCTATAAGTGTGTTGAAGCATAGGCTTTCGAGAAAGTCAGAGAAAAGGAGGTCATAGACTTTACTTGGGACCACATCATATGTCGATTTGGGATGCCCTCAGAGATTGTGTGTGATAATGGAAAACAGTTCATTGGCAGCAAGGTGACTAAATTTCTCGAGGATCACAAAATCAAAAGGATCCTATCAACACCTTATCATCCCACTGGGAACGGTCAAGTCGAGTCAACCAACAAAACCATCATCCAAAATCTTAATAAAAGACTGATCGACGCCAAAGGGAAATAGAGGGAAATACTACCCGAGGTTCCGCACAACATCAAAATCCAGTACTGGATCAACACCTTTCTCATTAGTTTATGGCGTCGAAGCTCTAATTTCGGTCGAGTGTCGGAGAACCTAACATCAGGTTCCATTATGCAACAGAAGAGTCAAATAACGAGTCCCTGAATACGAGCCTAGAATTATTAGATGAAAAACGCAAAGCCGTCCTTGTCCGATTGGCTGCCCAAAAACAGCAGATCGAAAGGTACTACAATCGAAGAACCAATCTTCGACATTTTAACATCGGGGACTTGGTGCTAAGAAAAGTCACCTCCAACACCCTAAATTCGAACGAAGGAAAACTGGGTCCGAACTGAGAAGGGCCATACCAGATTCTCAAAGTCACCGAAAAAGGATCTTACAAGCTCGAAATGATGAACGGGGAACAAGTACCGAGCAATTTGAACATATCACACCTAAAACGATACTACTGCTAAGGTACGACCCCTCTTTCATTTTTATTTATATTTTAGACTAACTCTTGTAGGTGGTCAACCATAAACAACGATGGATTCTTCGACACGGTGTCTTTAGGTCTGAAAGCACGCGTTGCACTCTTTTTTTCTTAGACCGATTTTGTCCCAAATGGGTTTTTCAGTGAGGTTTTTAATGAGGCAACCATAGATCGTGCTAACTTAGAACAATTCAACAATATCCGAGGCTTCTTTGCAATCAACCTCAAATACTGGGGGGCATTGCCTTTGAATATCAACTTTGTTGCGAGAAAATTACTTCACAATGACGGGGTCTCGATAGGTGAAATTTTTAAGGGTCAAAAGGTCAAACGAATCATGCCCACATAGGTTGCTCGAGTCCTGGCACAGAACATGTACGCATGTGTAATCATTTTTCGATTTGTGAACATGTACGCATGTGTAATCATTTTTCAATTTGTGAACATGTACGCATGTGTAATCATTTTTCGCAAGAATAAAGAGAAGTGTTTTTCCTTGCCAATATCTCATGTCTTAGAAAAAGTTTTTTCTACTTCACAATTTCGTACCTTCGATCTATTATGAAACAAGATCAAGGGTTGATCATAATCGAAGTTCGGATAATCACCCCCACACTCGGGGACTGCCGTTTGAATAACAAACAGTTAGAACTGTTAAGCATCGAGGGCATAAGACCTTTTAGGCAACCCTTGAATTTTAAAGGCACGACCACCCCACTCGGGGACTATTACTTCGGGAAAGCTAGAAGTAAACGGGGAAATAAGCCAATGAGCAGATCCCATACTAAGAGGTTACGACCGAATTAACACGGTTCGGAGGCGTCCGAATTCCGTAACAAAATAGGCCTTTGAATTCTTTCATAACTAATTTTAAAGGCTACCCCCGGTAAAGTCATAAAAGGCTTCGATAATATCAAGCCTTAAAAACTCTAATGAATGCAAAAGTTGTTCGAATTCTCGAACGATTCCTTATTGTTTCGTGCTAAGGCATTCCAAGTTTTGTAAGTACGAATGATAAAGACTTTTTTTGAGCCAAGGGTATAAAGCCTTACATACATAAACAATCTTTTTACAAAGGCTAGATCGGACAAACACAAAAATACAAAGGCCTAAGGGCTTCCTTTACTTCGATTTCGAGAGATCATTCTCGCTCAACTAGAAAACCTAAGGGTTACCTTATTTCGAGTCCGAGTAGACCCTCGCTCAATCATAAATTCTAAAGGCTACACTGATTCGGTTTCAAGCAAATCGTCTCAACCTAAGACCTTAGAATACAACTTCATAATTTGATAAGGCAAAAGGGAAGAAAGGTTTTATATATACGTCAAAAGTCATTTACAAGGAAAACATGGCCCGATGGAAATTCTTTACAAAAAGCCAAAACGGCCTCGACAGAAACACAAAATGTATAAAATCCTAAGGGGCCTAGTCATCTCTGGGAGTAGCATCTTCACCCTCGGGGCCTTCTCCACTTTTAGATCCGCTCAGACTCTCGGAATCGTCGTCATCAGGATAGGCTAAATAGCGCTCTCGATCTTGGCTGTAAGATCAAAACCATGAGCATGAATCTCTTCGAGAGTCTCCCTTTGAGACTGGCATTTGGCGTGCTCAGCGACCCAATTTGCTCGAACATGAGCAGCCTCAGCGACTTCCTTTGCTCAGGACTAAGCAGCTTCAACATCGGTCCGAAAGATAGCCACCATTGCATCAGCATTGGCCTTGGTCTTCGACCTCTGATTTGGCTGCTTCGAGTTCTATAACCAGCTTCTCCTGATCGGAAATTGCTGAACCTAACCAATACTGAAGCTCTTCGATTTTCTTGGCTTGCACCAAGGTTTTCCCTTTCACACTTTGGAGTTGGATTTCAGCTGAAGCTAGTTGGGTTCGGGAAGTCTCCTTTTCTAAGGCAAGGCAATCTACATTTTTCTTCCATTACTCGGCCTCAGTCATCACTGCGTCTACTTCCTCACGAAGTTGCCCAATCACATCAAGCTTTTGTTGGACCTGCGGGTTCGAACCATTAGTCACCACGCCCGAATCACCATCACTAACTTCAAAGATTCTTTTTACCTGCTCGGCCAGTTCGGCATGTTCCTTCTGAGCCACTTCTAGCTGAGCATGAAGGCCTTTAGCTTCCCCTTCTATTTGTTCACAGAGAAGCTTGAATGCATCCTTTTCTTCGGTGAGCCCTCGAATCTCGGCCTCACGCCGGCTCAGCTCCCCTTAGTATTGGAGGAAAGCCTCATGATGAAGCACCGAAGCTTGCAAACATAGAAAAGGCACTTATACAAAGGGAGAAAAGTTGAAGTATAAAAAGTTGACATCGATAAAGAAATATAAAATCACCCGGTTTAGAGCCTGTTGGGCTTCGTTGAAAAGACAAGGTGTTTACACCTCATTCACCTTGGCTTGGTCTTCTTCGGTGACCAAGCATTGGATATAACTAGCCACCCCTACGGGGGCGGAAAAAACCCGAGCATCCTTCGGGACCGAGACGATAATAGATCGCTTATGCCCGGGATCGACACTGGGGCTGGAAACTGTCTGGTCAGGTTAAGGCTCGAGGAAGCCTCACTTGAGCTCTTCCTCGGTATCTCCAAGTCACCCAGACCGGTGACATCCTCCACTCCGACAAAATAGTCACGAAAAGGGTCTTTTGGTCCATAGACCGCTTCCCCGTGGCAAGTCTCCACCGCCTGAGCTTCACGTATCATCGACTCAGAGAATAAAGGAAACAAGGGGGAATCCCAAATATCAATCACCCAGAGTGAGTCTTTTGGGGCACCGCCTTCATCTCGGGGAGCCTCGAGCGTGATCTCTGTACCAGCGCCAACCGCCTCCTCGGTAGCCTTCTCGCCTTGAGGTGAAGCGCCTTCTGCTTTTTCTGGCTCGGGGAATCCGATCGAGGCTTGCCCCTCGATCTCATCGAGTCGAGGTAAAGCAGTTTCAGCTCTCACCGGCTCAACAGCTCCTCGAGTCTCGGCATCGGCTCGTACACGGGCCACCAGCCCGGAGTCATCATAATCTTCTTCTTCTTCTTCCTCTTTATCCCTTAGACTTTGGACCGACTCCAAAGTAAGAGGGATGACGCTTCTTTTTGGGCTTCTGCCCCTCATAGTCCGAAGCCCTTTTCCTCTTATTCTCCCTCACCGGCTTCGGGACATATGGTGGGGGAAGGATCATTTCATCACCAGACAAGGGTCTCATCATCACGTCCTTTCGAATACCTACAAAAGGAGAAATTCGGTAAGCTCAGGAAAATGTTCAGTTGTAAAATTATTAAGTTAGAAAAAAGGTTTACCATGACGACTAGCTTCCCACCGACCCTTCAACAAATCGCACCATGCGCGCTCGACATGTGTCGACTGTGATACCAGGCTCTTAACCCAGTTCTCGAGCTGGGGAACTGCACCCAGCATCCAGGCAACGACTGCATCAAGTAAAGCGTCGATAAGAAAGGATGAAAAAAATGAAGACAATAAATAAAAATTGAGGACGGAGTTATATTTACGTCTTATATTCCATTTCTCAAGAAATGGCATACTCTCAACCGCGATTAAGTTTTTGGTCCTCACACGAACAAACCGGCCCATCCAACCCCTGTCTTTATCTTCGTCTATGCTCGAGAAAGGTGCCCTGATGGCCCTGTTGATACCCAATTTTCCCTATATTATTTTTTAAAATGCATATCTATCTTCAAAATAGTATATGAGCATCAACTAATATTTTTTCATAATTTCTGCATTTTTCTAAGGATTTTATTAATTTATCCTAGTATTTTTTATTATATAAATAATTACAAATTGCATCACAAATGACTCATAATAATTTTATGGCTTAGTTTTACTATTTATATTTATACCAAGGTTTAATTATTTCATAAATAGCCACATTTATATTTTTTGGGTTATAATCGCAATAACTTTGCAATAATAGCTCATGTATGCATTATTACATCATTTCACCAGAAAATAGCTTTTTATAATTTTATAATGTTGAGTCATTATTTTAAATCATTTTATGCATGAAAATCATTTTTTATAATTTGTTAATTATTTTTACAAATTATTTTATTGATTAATTGTGTATTTAACAAATAGCTCTATTGATTCATTTAATTTTTGAACCTAACCAATTATTCCAGCCCAAATATCTTAAAACTTAGCCCAATTCGCCCCCAGGCCCAATTTTGTATCTACCCGACCCAAACCCTTCTCTAATCGTAGCCGTTGATCTCTGAGATCAACGGTCCACATTAATTCCTTCCTTTTTTCCATCATTTTCCTTCCCCCTCTGTCTTCGTTTCCCCTAACCCCTTCCCTTGTCTCTCAGACGCTCCCTAAAAACTAGCCGTCGTCAACGGAAAATCTCATTGTTCATGAGGTTTCTCTGTATTTTCTGGCCCTTGCCGACCTTCTACATCTTATGGTTGTTCGACTTCATCGATTTCTGAGAGAATCTCAAAGAGATTCAACCTGATTTTGTTCGAAAACCTTTTCACAGGCCTGTCTATGGCCATTTTTGTTTGTGAATAGTATTTTCTTATTATTTATGGTTCGCATCTATGGTTTTAAACGAGTTTCCGTTCACCTCTGTCATTGTAAAAAAAAACTAGCCTTATGACTGCTTGGGTCTGTTCAGATCTTTGAAAACTTGAAACGTTTTAAGAGTTATTTGATATTTTTCCTCAAAAATCTTCTGTTTTCTTTATTGCTACTTGATTCCAGTGCTTTTCTAAAATTAGGGTTTCGCAAAAGTTTCTTCAAAAGGGTTTTTAAACTTTCAAGTGTTTAAATCCGATTATTCTTTATTGGTTTGATTAATTGCTATTTATTGCACTGATTACCTCAATCTTCTTCCCGTTATGTGTTTATTTCTGTCAATCAAATATTTAGGCTAATTTTATTTAGGGTTCGAATCATATTTTCCTGTTAAAACCAGTATTTCTCTGTGATTTTACCTATTTCCTTAGTTGTGACTTTAATTAGTAATACTTTCCTTAATTAGACTATTATTCTGATTTAGGGGTTTTAATTGACTCCTATATGGTATGTGATTGATTTATTACCTTATTTGAACCCTAATTTATACCGTTAATTGGCTCTCTCTATTCTAGGGGGTCTCTCCCAGATTTTCTGTATGAATTGATTGGTTAAATCCCCCAATTAACTGGTTGATTTATTTGATTACCCTGTTTATGAACTCTGAGTTATTTTTGCCTTATTTATTTTACTTTTACTAAGTGCTATATAAACTCTCACTCTGATTATTCTAAACACGGACACAATTCAGAAATAAATTCACACACACAAACTTTGCTCTCATTCAAACCCTTCTGCTACTTGTGTTTACTACACTGTCTAGCTGGCTGAAAGCCAAGGTTAGGCCACTGAGCTCTGCATTCTTTCACCTTCTGTTTTTCTCTCTTTATCTGGTATGTCTCCACTCCTATTGTCATTTCTTATGCTATGAAGATTAAACCTATGTGCTTTTCCTGCCTATTACTCTACTTCTGTGTTTAGACATATGTCTTTAATGTTTATTAATTTTAATCAGTATGCTCTACTTCTGTATTTAGATATGTGACTTTCCTGTCTATTGCTTTAAATCAGTATGATCATTTCTGTTGCTATGTCCCATTCAGTAATCTGGCTGTTATCACATGCAGTTAGACTTATATGTTTTCTATTTATGGCTCTTAATCAGTATGTTATGTCGTATTGAGTGTTATGGAACCTGGTTTTTATGAGATATCAGCATGCCCTTGCCTGCTCTATGTCCTTGTTAATCAACATGCTTTCACTCTCACCCTGTTTTATGTGTTCCTGACTAATGACTTTTATGTTACCAACCCCTACTACCCTTCTTTGTATAATTGTCAGTTTATTATTTTGTTCCCAGCATGCTATGTGCTCCACTTAGTGATAACTAATGGATTAAGTTGAATCTAAGCAATCTGAAGCTTGTCTGAATGGTTGTGATCCTGTTTTTGTCCTTTGTTTGATTGATGTAGGTCTTTTTTTGAACTCAGAGTGTTGCAATGACTCTGTTTATTCCTGTTTTACTTCTAAACCATTTTCTTAAAACTATTCCCTATTTTCATATACTATTTTCCAACCCCTACTCTTAGAATACCTAGGGTCCTGCCCCTCCAAGGTGAGCACTACCTAGGAGTCCGTGAGACTCCTCCGAACTATGACGCACTGGGGCTGGCCTTCCCAAATTTGTTCACAAAACTGTTTTCCTTAAAGGGTTTCTGGTGTGAGCATTGCCCGGGGTCCCTGAGACCTTTGGGAACTTTGACACACTAGGACACCATCTTGTGTACTGTGAGATGTTGACACACTTTAGACTTGGTTGAAGGCCTGGTTTTCCAGGTTTACATTTGGGTCTATCCAGGCTCCCTATAGTATAGCAGTATTCATTCTGCAATTCATTTAATGGCTGGTCTGTAATAATAATTCTTGTAAAAACAGATATTGGGATATTAATAAAACTGGGAAGGACTTTTATATATTTTGTGGGGATCGGGTAAAATCATGCCCATGGGGTAGTTATGATTAACTACATGCATTAGAAACTATGCCTAGGATTGTTCTGTGCATTAGAAATCATGTTTATAGGACTCATCTCGTTATTTGTCCTAAATTTCTACTTTTCATTCTAAAAAATCCTGCATTCTCACAGGTGCATTAGAAATCCTGTTTCTACGCCACTTATCAATTCTGTGTATTAGAGATCATGTTGCACTTGCTTAGATATCATGCCTATAAGTATAAAAACAGTTCCAACACTTAGTATCATGCTTATAGCGATAAATACGTAAAATCAATTTCTGTGTTTATGCTTGTGATCATCCTCAACACATAGATATCATAGGATCTAACCGAATAAAAACTGCCTGTTTAAAATCAATCATTGGTTTAGAGTTATGGTCCTGATTAATGCTTAGGTGACATGTTTAGAGGATACCGTTGATCCACACCTGGGCAAGCCTGTATGACAACTAAAATTCTGAAGTTCTGAATTATGTTTGTGTGACTGCTTATAAACTGCCCAGATTCAGTAAGCCATAAAAATTAGTAGGCAAACTGATTAGGTGTTCACTGCCTCGCCTTAACAAATGCCGCATATTCTGCTTTTGTGCTCACCTAGATATCATGCTATAGGACTTTAAAGTGTTTAAAATCGTTGTTTGAGAAGTGCAATTGTTTGCTTATTTGTGGAGGTAAATGTGAGCTTTTGACTGCTTTGTTATGTGACAGTCCTATCTGTTTTGTTTGTCGCTTAGATTTTCTCCTTTTAAGCACTGTAGGTGAGTCTAGAACCACCTTAATATAGGTCCTAAACACCTTCCCCTCAAGGTAAAGGGGCGGGTAATGCACGCATAGAGTACGTATTCAATTAGAATCACTTAAGTAATAATTAAGGGGAGGGTAATTGGGTAGTAAAGGATATGATGACCTGTGCGCTAATGCTACGCGTAACACCTCTATTTGGGGAAAGTTTACCGAGTGTTGCACAGAAGTGATCCTATAGGCTAATAAACCTAGGACCCCTTTTAATCCCGTTTTAAAATGATCTTTACTTATTTAAATTGCTATATGACTAATTCACTAAAATGAGTTTGGCCGGGACCCACCGTTGTGGACCTCGAGGGGTGTCTAACACCTTCCCCTCAAGGTAATTTTGAGTCCTTCTCTTCAAATTCCATATCCTTCTCAAAAGGAAATGAGTTGTCCCAAAAGATGTCGAAACCCGAACTCCGCGAGGAAAAATGGGGCGCGACAGGCCCGACGTTGAAGCTTTATTAGCCCACCTTGATAGAGTCGAGGGCTATATAGTCGTATGAGGTGGTCGAGAGTGAAGGGAAGCCCATTGATTTTGCTTATGAAGTAACGGAGTTGTATCACGATCCTCCAAAAAGAGGGGTGAATTTGACCAAGGGTCACCTCGTATTTTTTGCAGAAGTCTGTGATGATTGGACCGAGGGGACCCAACGCGAAGGGGTAAGTGTATACACTTATGAACCCTTCCACATGGGTGGTGATTGATTCTTCTGGAGTCGGCACCACCACATGTTTGTTCCCCTAGTTGCAGTCTTTTTTAACCTTGGACATAAGGTTATTCGATATCGAGCATATGTATCTCGATACCGGCACGCATCAACCCGGAACCGAGGAGGTTTTCTCCACCTTGAAGTCAGAATCAATGACACACCCTCTGGGGAAGAACTCTTCGGGGCGTGGCTCCGCCACTGGTTCCTCACTGGCCGGCCGGGACGAGGAAGCAGTTTCTTTCTGCAGAATAGTTTTTGATATTTTGGCCATGTAGTTTTTACGGGAAAGGAAGAATAGAAGTTGAAAAGAAGCACTTGGTATAATAGAATAAGCAAGAAATCTCAAAGATTTGAAAATACGACGCTTTGAAGAAAGCAAAGAATTTTGGAGGTTAGAGTGAAGAAAATTTGAAAGTAAAGTTTGAAAGAATGAAGAAGGAAGGTGTTTATGCTTTCATAGTGACGGTTCAAAGCCGGTAGTGGCCGACCGTCGATTGACGCACATTAAAAGCCTGGGAAACTGTACCGACAGGACGTTTTGGTCACCTCTACTGCCTACGTCATGATGCTCACGTCATGATGTACCGAGGTGAAGATCGGGGGCTCAAATCATTTCTTGTCATTACTCTCCAAAAAATGAGGGGACTATCTGTATACGGTTAAAATCGGGCACACCCTTTTTGTATGATTAATCGAGACCGGGGCGGCAGGCCGGGGTTCGACCCCATGTCATATCGGACCGTGACACAAAGTTAGATTACCAAGATCGTGACCCAGGGATCGATCGATATCGAGGTCAGCTGAGATCGAGACCGAGCGAGATAGAGATCGAGCAAGATCGAAAGAAGCCTGCTGAATCGAATAACAGAAAGCCAAGATATCCGCGATCAGGCGAGGATCACTGCGGAAATCTCGGCACGTGTCAAATCAAGACCGGTTAATTAGCCAATCATGGGATTTCCTACTGTATTTAGAATTATGCCATGAGTAGAACTCCTATATTATATAAGGGGAGGAGGGGTCTAATCATTTGTAAGCACATGAGATTAACACTATTCAAAGCAATATATTATACTATTCTTTAAACTCTCAATACTCTGTTGTTTAGTTCATATTTTTAATAGCGTACTCAGTTGGTTCTAGGGCGACCTAACTTGAGGGCCAAAGTCGCACATCATATTTGGTTTGCTTTATTTTTATTTACACTCAATTTCTAATATCAATTTGCATATTTTCTCAATTTGTGCCAAGCGAAATTACGTATCCTTAAAACCACATACAAATTTAATTGTTATCTATTTTTGGGGTAAACAAGATACTAACCTCCATTTCATCCAACCCACCCTTATATGATGTGTGACGTTCTCATCGATCTTCCCATCCTCCTAGATAACCGACCCAAGTACTTGAAACTGTCTCTGTTCACCTATGATCTAAGCTTGGCGTCCATGCCCGCTTCCCTGGATTCAGCGCTGAACTTGCACTCTAAGTACTCTGTCTTTGTCCTGCTCAACTTGAAAAACCTTAAGGAGAATAACGATGAAATGTAACGGTGGGGGAAGAAGAGTTGGGTCCTTTTTTTTTTAAAGTCATGTGCAAGTTATGTGACTATACTTTAAGGGGCCGTTTGGTAGGAGGTATTAGAAAAAATAATGCAAGCATTAGCTCTATGCATTTCTAATACCTTGTTTGATATATTTTTTCAACTTGTGTATAACTAATGCATTTCTAATACCTTGTATTAGTTATACATCATACTTGACATTATCCTATGCATAAGTAATGCATAGAAAACCATGACATTAGTAATACCAATGCAATTAATGCATGCATTAGTGTGGTTAAAGACAAAATTATCCTTAAAGTCCCTTAAAACTAGAGAATATGGAGGGCATTTTTGTAAACAAATATTTTTCTTAAAAATTATGCAATGCATTATAATTTTAATACATCATACCAAACAGTAGAGAAGAAATAATATCTGCATAACTAATGCTTGCATTACTAACCCATACATTACTAATACATGCATTACTAATACACCTTATTCCGCACTATTTTTATACACCCTACCTGACGACCCCTAAGTTTGCAGGATAGTTTAGTGCTGTGCATAATTTGGTAAATACCGAATTACCGTACCAAAATAAAAAAATTTGGTATTTGGTATTCGATATTTTTGTATTCGGTATTGTATTTGGTTTAAGTTCTAAAAAAATTAGTATTAGGTATTGTAATTGGGTTTTTCAAATAAAATACCGAAATACCGATACCGTACCGATATATATATATAGACACACGCACACACACACTATATTACACAATACACATTTTATTAGTTATAACATAAACATAGAAAAAATTAAAATTTTACTTTCTTTATTCTCTAAGTTCATCAATTAACTCTAAGCAAGTAACAAGACATTTCTCTAAGTTTTCTCTCTCTAGGTTGGTATTTGCTGGTTTTGGACAAAATCTTTGTCAATAAACGTTTTTAGTTTTGTACTTTTGAGTACTTTAATTAAGACTATTACCGTCTATGACTCTATACACTAGTTAATATTCAAAGTTTGAAACCGAATAAACCAAAGTTACCGAACCGAATAAACCGAAAGGAGAAAACTGATCCACACCGAATTTAATTAGGTACGGTATTATTATAGCATTTTACAAAACTGAATACTAAAAATATCAAACCGAAATGTCTAAATACCGTACCGTCCCGACCGACGAACACTCCTAGACTGATATTTAAACTAAATCTGCTCGACATTTGTAAACTAGAGGATGCAAAATGCTCACAATTATATATAGAGGACAATATTTTATCTACTCCCAAACTTAGAGGACAATTTTTATTAAAAAACTTCCATTTCTGCAAAAAAGCAACTGCCATTTCTGTGAAAGTCTCCAGCTATACACACTACTAGTCACGTACAGAGTACGCTTTTCAACTCACGCCAAACTCAACTCTCCTCTCTTACCATTGATCAAACAAACAAAAAAACCATTTTCTCCAGAGCAGAATCATATTTTCTTTGTGTTTCGTCTCTCGTTTTTCTCTCTCTATTTCCTTGTAATTTGTGTCTCATTCTCTTCAGAAGTTGAACAGAAAAGGTTTACCCACTTTAGGGAGGTATTGTGCTTTCCCTCCTCCTTCTTCTTCTTCTTAGTGGGCGTTTGGACATAAGGATTGTAAAATTTTAAAACATGGTGAAAATGGAGTTGTAGTTGGACATGAATATAATTTTGGGTTATTTTTGAAGTTTTGTGAGTGATTTGAGCGAAAATTTTTGAAAAAAGTTTTTTGAAGTTTTTCAAATTTTCGAACAAAATGCATCTTTTAAGCGAAAATTAGAAATGATATGAACAAATGCTGATTTCGAAAATAAGTGAAAACTTCTTGAGAAAAAGGAAAATTTTCTTATGTAAAATGTTACTTATAGCGTAGAAGCACAGTTGTTACATCATATTCTCTCTCTTTTCTTTTTGTTTTTCTCTTTTCGTCAAGTGATCAGTGTATTTTCTCACTTTTTTTTCTCTTAATATGCAGTATATAGTTCATTTTTTTTTGTTTGTGAAGTGGGTTTTTGTTATAGACTACGTTTTGGTTTACAGTGGTTGATCCATGTGAATGGATTTTTGGGACAAAATTTTGAAGAAGGAAAACAAGTATAATGGTTAGGATTTTGGCGCTTAAAAGCTGTTGCGTTTTTGACTGGTAATAGGTCTGTCACTCAGTTTTAAATTCTGGCGATATATTGAAATTTTTACTAGAATCTTCTTTTTCCTCATTGTATTGAAGCAACCTTTTGTTAACTATGGCAAATAGGGCGAAATTGTTACAAAAGTTATTGTTGATGGCATCATCTGACGAAGAGGGCGAAATTGTTGCAGACTGCATAACAAATTACCATTTTGTTGGTT
This sequence comes from Nicotiana paniculata, assembly GCA_005239505.1. Classification (NCBI taxonomy): domain Eukaryota; kingdom Viridiplantae; phylum Streptophyta; class Magnoliopsida; order Solanales; family Solanaceae; genus Nicotiana; species Nicotiana paniculata. Next base: position 71,670 of record ML347543.1, read on the forward strand.
GCAATGGACAGCCTGTTTCATTTTCCATTTTGCCTCTACAGTGGGGGGAGGAGGATGAAGATGACGTAATTGGAGGGGCAGTGAATAATAATACGGAGATATTTTTGCGTGGAACTGCGGATGATGGTCTTCAGCACATTTATAAGAAGGTTTTAGCATGGAGATTTGAACTTTCTTATGCCCTGCCTGAAATTCAAGTGCTTTCTAAAGATAAAATTTGGATTAAACTCCTTAAACCTCGAAAAAGTTACACAGACACTATTAGAACAATACTCATCACTGTTCATTTCCTCCACTTTGTGAAGAAGAATCCAGACACATTTGGAGAGATTGTGTGGAATTACATTGGGAAAAGTTTTAGGTACTGAAATGTTACACCTAAATCTTTTAAGGGTGTGTTTGGTAAACATTTTCCTAAACAATAAGTGATTTTTTTACCTTTTTTGGTTATTTGCAAGTAAGCACAAAAAATTATCCTAAAGCACTTGTATAGAATCTAGGCAAATACATGGGGGTGGGGTGGTCAGGCAGGGTGAGGTCGAGGGTGGGAATGAGAGGGTGGAGCGGGTTAGTGGGTGGGGGGTCGGGATTTGGGGGTGCGGAGGAGATAATCAGTTTCACTAATGGAACTTGTTTTCCCTACTCCCACCAGGGAAGTCATTTTCTTGATTTTTAAGGAACTTGTTTTTTCTAGACAAAATGTTTCCAAAATATTTTAACCAACCAAACATGGGAAAGTCCATGCCAAACACACCTTAAATATTTTGTTGTCTGTTTTAGTTATAATGGGATTCACTAAATCAGTTCTTTTAGTGCATACGAGGTACTACCTTGTAAAGATGATCTACTAGAGCATATGCCAACAATCAAAGAAGCTGCAAGAAGGGATAAAGACATATCTAGTTCCGAGGTTGTGATTCTTTAATTATTGGTATTATTATGCATTGTTGTGTTCACTTTCTGCGTGGTTACCTAATTCTCTTGGTGCATACTGCATAGGTTGTTGAATGGAGTTAAGTATATCTCTTTTCTGTAAGACCAGCATTATATGCTTAGTTGAGCATGTGTTAAAATGCTTGAGGTCCTTACATTTTTCTAACTTTAGTTCCTAAGATGTTCACATGTCATTGAGAGAGTCCATCATTAAACTCAGCCGAGAAGTTTAAGGTCACATTAGCAAATATCAGTGCCATATCAGGAGACCTATATGTTTAAGGCTGAAGATATATTTCAGTGTAGCATGACTAGCCTGATCCTTATTCGATGTGTCGCTAGTGGTCTGTCATTTATTTGGTTTTGCAACTTATGTGGGCTACTGCATCTTGTCCTTTGTGGAGAACTAGTTCTTTTAGTTGCTAATATGGAGTCTTACCTTGTTGTGCTATAACTCACTTCTGCTTTTTAACTGTATATACGTTAACATTTCTGGCATTATCCTGTATTGAGATTTACATTTTGAAACAGAATTTGAATGCATTTCTTTTGGAGACATCTCAAAAGAGGATAGACGATAATGAGGTTAGATGCAATTTATATGTTATCTCATTTATTCTTCATTAAGAATTTTCAGTTCTTAATTGTGGTTTGTCTAGCAGTGCAATCGAGCAAAAAAGAGACCCCACTTTGTTATTGAGACCAATAACGATGCTGATAGTGGTACCAATGATGATTCAGATGAAGATGAAGATGAACAATTTGATCATGTTTGTGCTCTTTGTGATGATGGGGGAGAACTTTTGTGGTAACTCAGTATTTCTATTATAAGCTCTCTAAATCTTGCCAATGTGCGTTAACATTCAACATTAAAGATGGGCAAAGAAAAGAAAATTTTGGTAAAAGTAATTAGAAGTGCTAAAATTATACTTCCTCCCTTCACTTTTACTTGGCACGTTTGACTTTTCATGCTCCTTAAAAAATAATAAATGAAGTGCATAATTTACCGTGATACTCATATTAATTGATGCATATTTTATTGGATTTGAGAAAATGATTTGAAATGAGTAATAAACACTATGGGTATAACAGAAAAAAATATTGTCTTCTCTTGATATGCGTAAAGTGACAAGTAAAACTGAAAATCTATTTTTAGTATGCCCGCCAGGTAAAAGTGAACGGAGGGAGTACATAACTAACTCAGAAACTTTGTTACTGATGACTTTCAGAACAACTTAAGTACGTCATGCAATCATTTTTTTTTCCTTGAAAAAGTAATGGTTTTAGTGATGTAATATGGGGGAAGTCCCTTGTACAAGGTGCGTGCAAAAAGTGAAAAATCTCAAACAGAAGTATGTTTCTCTATCAGGAGCATCCAATATCTATACTAATTGGAATCTCATGGGTGCTCCAAATAAATAGAAGACAAAAATGGAACTTTGCAAATGTAACTCAATCACTTCAACACCCATCGATTTCTTTCTTTGCAGATTGATTACAAGGGGCGCAAAGGGGCACATCCCATGCTTTATTTCTTCCTTCTTGTCGTTCTGATTTTCCAGCGATGGAGTGTTTACTGTACCCTCCATTATCCATTCAATTCTGTATTGGTTCCAAGCAACACTTCATAATCAATGCGCTAGCAGATAGTAACCGGTATCCTCCCTGGAGTTTTCCCCCCCTGCACGTGTATTACCAATTAACGTTAAACCTTCTTCCTTTTTTCTTTTGTTCTAATTTCTCTGTTGTTAAGATGGTTTCTCATGTTTCTAACCATGCAAAAAGGTGGTACTTTAGGAATCTAGACTGAGAAGTGAGGGTAAACCATGTTCTCCCTCCTTAGCAGCTTAAAGTAGAATGATTTGGTTGTGAATGACTTATTTCTTTATCCTTTCCATTCCATGTATCATGACTCGTGATATTTGTTGCTTACACAAATGTCAAATTGGAGCTTACAAAATTTCAATCTTACAGATTTCTACTAAATTTAGGCCCTGCAGAATTTCCACTTCCTCCTTGATATTAGTTTATCTGAAAAATGTTCGTAAATTGTTGGTATGTTATGTAGGAAATTGTGGGGGAAGACATTTTATAGGGAATGATTTACACACCATCTCTATTTCCAAAAAGTGACTTTGGCTCTGTTCCACACTTTGAATCTGATAGGATTCCTTCCATCTCCCTTCATTATACAGGGAGATAGGGCTAGTCGATATTGTGCAATGATCTGATTAGTCCTCCAATCCGACTTGTCTATGCAGTGTTCTTTGCCGCTGCGACCCTTTTCTCTATTATTTGTTCGTCTACAGTGAACCTTTAAATAAAATAGTAGGGCCATTTAAACACCCTCAAATCCCTAGCCCATACCGAATCTTGGTAGGAGTCATAACCATCTTTTAGTTGATCAAGTGGTACTTCTTGACCTCTTCATTTGTATCTGACTCGAAATTCCCGCTGAAGTCCACCAAATTGGAAACAGAGCTATCATGTAATCGTCTTTTTTGTCTGGTCTGTAAATTGTATTACAGGTTGTTTGTTAAGTCAAAACAAGGTATCATAGTGCCACGGAAAATTGTCCCAAAGAGCACTTCCAAAGCTTGAGGATGCTACATCCAGTTTAAAGAAATTAGTCATTTGATCAATCTTAAGAGCAACTAGCAGATTATGGAGATCGAGTACACTGGCTAGCATCACTACTTGTCTTCTCCGAGAAGTGATGCTTATTCAAGTGAGGGTCTGAAATGTACACCAGTGATTAGAGTTTCATTCTGCACCATTTAGGGGCAGGGTTTTTGTCCCTCTAGAAGTCTTCCCTTTCCCAGTATTCACAGGTCCACCTTCCACCCTCCTTCAAAAGATTTTAAGAAAATAATTTTTGTCACATTTAAATACCACGGAGCGTAACTTCAAATCACAAAACTTAGCCTCCACAATCTTACCCTTCTCCTTTCGTCCAAGAAATATAAGTAGAACTTGATATTTGTCCCGTCAGTCCATTCTTTTACAATTTAGCTGGTTTGATCTAAAGAACTGAGTATCATAACAAAAGTTACTAGATTTTTTATTGGACTAAGTTATCTGGCTCCTCTCTAAATCTTAAAGATACTAGAGAAAAAGAGGCTAATAAAAGAGATCAGCAGTCAACTCTTTTAGAAGTCATGTGATTGCATCTATTTTGTTGCTGCCTTTTGATTGACTAAAATAGTTTCTATATAGCGTTTTTCCGTGGACTTACTTTCATTCACTTGTGTGATTTTAATCCTAAGATTGTTCGTGAAAAATGATTGTTTTTGTCCTTCAACATTTTGCAGAGTGTTGTACAACTTTAATCTTGTCTGTCTGCATGTCTGTCAGTTGTGAAGGCCGCTGCATACGATCTTTCCATCCGTCCGTGGAATCTGGAGTTGAATCTTCTTGTGAATCTCTTGGTTACAGAAATCTACAAGTAGGAGTCTGAATATTTTGATCCTTATCCTGGTTTCTCAATTTTTTGTTTTACTTCTCTCTATATTTGGCATCATGTAAGGGCTTATTAAACTTTGCTATGAAGTGCTTAAAGTATTCAGCATATGGTTGTTTGTAAAGTTTCCACATAGGAGTCTGAATATTTTGATCCTTATCCTGGTTTCTCAATTTTTTTTTACTTCTCTCTATATTTGGCATCATGTAAGGGCTTATCAAACTTTGCTACGAAGTGCTTAAAGTTTTCAGCATATGGTTGTTTGTAAAGTTTTAGCATGTGGCTTCCCTTTAACAATCAAAAGAAGTTTTAGCATGCGGCTTTTCACAGGCAATCCAGACCTTCTTGTGCAAAAATTGCCAATATCAACAACATCAATGTTTTGCTTGTGGCTTGTTGGGGTTATCTGACAAATCGTCTGGTGCAGAGGTTTGAATTTCTTGTCCATTATATACAAATAGGAAAATCTTAAGGGTAGAATCTATAAAATGCCAAAAGTTCTAATTTTCTTCTTTGACTTGAAGATAATATTTCACCTATATCTATGTTGAAATGTCTGTTCTTATTGTTGAGATAGCTGATTTTAACAAATTAGCAGATTCCACTAATGATTTTATATTGGAATCATTAGCAACATAGCTATGTTGCTAACGATTTTATCTTTCCTCGTCCATGAAGGCCGCTGCATACAATCTTTCTATCCTCGACCAATTACGAGCTATGTTGCTCGGACTTACTCAAAATGTTGCTGGGTGTGTGTCGGATCCTCCATGTGATTATGACAATAGTATGTTATTGTTTCCTTGAGAATGTACATCATAGATTACGTGAAGATTACGGAAATTTTTTGACCTCCTTTTTTGGAGTCTCTACAACATAGATTGCGAGAAGATGAATATTTAGTTATAGTAAACATGTCTTTCACATGTAAAGGCTATCAAATCATTTTGGGAGATTTTAAATGTGCACAAGTTTGAAAAATCATAAAGCATTAAAGCTAACACCAGATCTAGACAAAAGGCAAGTAGCTTGGACCTGTATTTTATTTAGGTCTAGCTTCTTTGAAATAGAGAAAACGATGAGGAATCTTTTTTAGTTGATACCATTTGATACCCATCTTCTGTATAAAAGGCTGCGGAATATAGATTCAAGCTGAAATTTTACCATCATTAGCCCCTTTTTGATTGTTAAGACGCTACTTCCTTTGCTTGAAAGTAGATAAACTTGGCTACGCTAAGAAATGTCTTAGTCGTCTAGACTATGCTGGTGTTTGGTTAAAATATGTCTCAAATAATAGTTGAGATGTGTGAAAGTGGCTGCGTTCCCAACGGAACAACGTGATACTTAGTAACAGGTTTGAAATACATTAAGAAGGCCTAATGGAAACATTAATAGAAAAAATATTCAAACTTGATGTTTTTAATATTTGTCCTTTCCCAGTGCCTTTAGTTTAAGATAAAAAAGAAAAAAAAGAAAGACACAAATCTTCTCTTACAGCATCTGTGGAGCAACTGTTTTCTCAATCCATACATGACCTTAAATCTTGTTGAAATTGAGCCGACTCCATATCTAAATTACTACGGTTTCACAGGGCATTTTCTTAGCTAAAACAGTGATTACCAAATTTTTATGTGTTACCATCCTTCAATTGCGTCAAGAGGCTGATAATGGATTATTGGGTAAGGTGGAGGGGTGTTGCAGCACTGACATGGGGTCTGTGGGAAGCTTATTAGGCAAGGAGAAGTGGATGCTAAATAGGTTTGAGGGATGATTGAAGGAATGAATTGATCAGGTTTAAGATAAAATTGCTTCTGTTATGAGGATATAGAACCAGATCTGACTGCAGTAAAAAAAATGCTGAAAACCAAGAGAGAATTCTGTTTTGTTTTTGTTTTTGTGTGTGTGTGTGTGTGGGGGGGGGGGGGGGGTGCTAGGATTAAGGCGAGTATACCATTGACATATCAGATTCTCAAATATACGTTTGTCTTCTACTTACTACCTTCTGAAAAATTGCAAGTAATTTTTATCATATAGTAGGAAATGTTTAATCCTCTTGGTCCTTGAATTTTTGGCTGAGCTCTAATTTCGTGCAATTAGGAAGATTTCCTTACCAACATAGCTAATAACTTGCATTAAGTTTATATTCCATTTGTCAGCTTCTTGTCACGGAACATACTCAAGGAAACAAGAACATAATCTTTTACGGTTTTACCCGTCTGTTTTGCATTTTGCTCAAGTGAAGAGCCTCAGAAGGGGGCTGGAGTTTCTGCAGTGTTAACCAGAGGCATTTCTGATTCCCATATGGACGAACTGGAAATTGCATAATACTGGAGATACTGATAAATATTTTCTTCTACGTATCTGCTATCTCTTCATATCACTGTTTATACTATTTTTATATCCAATTTTCTCACCTATATTTTATTTGCACAATGTCCCGAAGGTCTTCCCTTGCGTTTCTGCAACTTGTGGACACTTCTTTCATCCTAAATGCGTCTCAGTGTTACTTTTCCCCGGCGATGAATGTCGAGCCTTAGAGCTGCAGAAGCAAATTGTAGCTGGAGAATCATTTACTTGCCCTGCTCATAAATGTTTTGTCTGCAAGAAAGGAGAGGATAAAAAGACAATTGAGATGCAATTTGCAATTTGTAGACGCTGTCCAAAGGCATATCATCGCAGATGCTTACCAAGGTTTCCTTAATCCTACTGTTTTGATTTTGAATGCTTTGATTAAATATACTAATGGCGAAAGAGTACTGGCATCTCATGTTCTGTGTTCTCTTGTTGGCTCTTCTAAGATGTATTGCTTTTGAGCCATCCGATTATGACAAGAACATCCAGAGAAGGGCTTGGAATGATCTTTTGCCCAGTCGTATCTTGATATACTGTATGTAAGTATCATCTGGAACTTCAGGAATCATGAACATTCATGAGAATTTCTGCTAAAAATTTACCAAGCCTACCTCTGCCCAGGGACCACAAGATTATTCCTATAATTGGGACTCCAAAAAGAGACCATATCCTATTCCCACATGTTGTTGGGAAAGCAAACTCACAATCTTCAGGACCTTTGAGGATTCTCTCACGAAGGAGTAAGGAACTTGGTGCTCTCACTGAAACAAGTGTCGTGAACATGAAAAAGCCTTTTGAAGTGAGGCACAATGCTATTAAAGTTGGTGATTCTTATGGAAAAGGTGTTAAAATGGCTTATACAAGCTCTTGTTCTATAATTGGTCAAACTATTAAGTCTACTAAATATTTACATCTTTGTCAGGAAAACCATGTAAGCCTCCAACACAAGAAAGAGGCAAATTGAAGGCGCCACTGGGTACAAAGTTGGTCTTTGCCCCACAAGGTACTTCTAGTGGCAAGACAATGAATGTCCGACCAGCTATGCCAGTGATGAAGAAGGCCAGCAGTACACGAGAATTGGAAGATAATGAAATGAAAAAGAGGTGCTCAAATGGACTTTATCATGTTCTTAAACTTGAATCCTCCTTCCCTTTGTTTCAAATGATATATTCCATCCATGTTAGAACTTCAAATGGATGTTAAATGCATTTTGTTAAACCTATTTACTTTGTATTTTATACTTGGTATGCAGAATGATGACTTTGATAAAAAACTCTACCTCTTCGTTTAATGTGGAGGAATTTATAAATGAGCAGAACCGGAAATGTATTGATAGTAACTCTCGAAAAGTTTTCACAGACAAGGCCATTACCTTGGGAAAAGTTCAGTGTTCCGTGAAGGTATATCTACTAGTTCAGCATTGAAGAGAATGTTCTCTTGAATTTTTAATTTTTCTTCGAATTTCTTCTGCAGTCTCCTCTAATAGAAAATCTGTCCTCTTTATGTTCTGGACCAGGCTATTGGAATAGCGTTGAAGAAACTAGAAGAAGGACACAGCATTGAAGATGCGAAAGCTGTCTGTGAACCAGAAATTCTCACTCAGATTTTCAGATGGAAGGTTGCTCCATAGGACCTAAAAACGTTCTTACACATGAACACAGGCTTTCTATATTTTTGCTCCTGACTTGATGTATTATTTTCTGATTTAATTTGTTGACAAGTTTCTTGCTCCAATGTTCTATGTTATGTGGTGAAGTATGTTCCCCTTGGTGGGTCATACATAGGGAGCGCATGTCATGTACAACAAATCTGAAAGAAAGAGGAGTGTTGATATGGCATATCAGAGATACTTGGAACAGAAAGAAAGGATAGGGAAAGAGCTTCTAGCTTTTAAATCAAGCCCAACAAAAAGTGTTACAAGCCCTATTTCTCTCTCGAATTGCTTAGACTGGATGGTGGTATCTAGTTGTAGGAGTATATTAGAATATTGATTCAAGTAGTTGCACCAATAGAATTTTGATGCACTTTGACAAGTTCCCACACATGATTAAACAAGATGCTTGTCATAGCTACTGGTTAACTGACTCCATTGGAACATGAATTATTTTGTGCAAAGAATATAACTCCCTTTGATGGTCTAGCTGCTACCTAGTCCAAAAATTAAACCAAAATCTGCCTCAGCTGCTGGAAGTTGCTGCATCGATGCGTGCTTGAAAACCATATCCTCTATTAGCTTGTGGAAAAGAATCCCTAGCTATTCTTTCTTATGCACTTTTTAGGTTTCTCTGGATCGTTTCTTGCTTAAGACTAGACAAATAAAGGTAGTCTCCTGAACTTTCACGCGTTGCATCACAATAAGTTATACATCGCAGCAATTAAAGTTTTTATTTCCATGAATATTGTTAATTTTTTTATGAGTTCCACATGCTTATTAGTGTGAAAAGATAGATTCTTATTGTAGATCAGCATTTGGAGAATTGGCACCATTGCTTTTGTGTTAGAGTGGAAATATAATTTTTTTGGGGGGAACATGCTTATTTGGTTCACCTTGATGTTCTCAATATCTCGTGTACAAGGAGAAATAATAATCTTGAAAATTGTTAAAGGAAGATGTAAATCTTAGTGCAATAACCTATTCTTACAGTGAGATATGGTTGACGGGGTATTTCGTGGTTGTTTTTTATGGACGATTTGATGAATGATTTGCAAATATTTCATTTTCTGTCTTGTATGTTACAGAAGAAGCTAGGATCTTATCTTGCCCCTTTTCTTAATGGCATGCGCTATACATCTTTCGGTCGCCACTTCACGAAGGTGGACAAACTGAAGGAGGTATGCACTTCTTTTACATTTTTTATCGGATCTTGTATCTCAATGGAAGTGATAATAAAGCTGCATTGTACTGGTAAACTAAACTCTGTCTTCCATCTTCATAATTTTTCTAATCGATGCAACTTTAAAACTTACTCGATAAAGCCAGTGTACTAGTAAACCCTGTCTTCCATCTTCACAGCTTTTCTAATCACTCTAACGTTAAATATTACTCCAGAAACATTGTACATTACGGAACAGATGAATACCCTGGAATTTCGTATGCATATTTTCAGTTCTCCAACAAGGTTCATCAGGAGTGCTTCTTGAAAATAATTAGAGCAGTATAATTTTGGCATACAATGTAAAAGTTACAATAGTAAACATTTTCGACACTAATAAAAAGACTAGGTGGTTCTTACCATGTGCCCAAACCTTGGTGGGGAGAGTTATCAGGTACCTGTGACGTTGGGAGTAGCGGGCACCTGGCGGAATATTGTAGTAGAGTATTATTACAAGCTTGCCTGAACACTACCGTCACCCAAAATAATAAGAGATTTCAAATGCTCTCTCTTGTTTGGCTAAGAAAGTCAAGATAATCATTTGGAATGTTGTAATAGAATATTATCATGATTATGTCTCTTGTACTTGCTGGACAAAACATTATATTCTGTCCCACTACTCTTTGTTGCTTGTACTGATTAATGGCATCAGGCTTAATTATGTGTTTTATGCAAATTAGAGGCTGAATTATAGCATGATTTTCCATATGCAGGTGGTTAATAGACTAAGATGGTATGTGCAAGATGGTGACACGGTAAAAAGTCCATATAATCTTCTTTGTTTCCTTGTAGTTAACTCTCATCTTATATTAGCATCATAACCTGCCTATCTTTTCTTTCTTGCTATTTGTTTTTGGTGGGTTTGGGGGTGGGGAAGGGGAGGGATTGCTTGGCTTATGGAATTTGGTGAAAGTACAGGTGGGGGGAGTAAACTGTATTTTTTTGACTTGCAGATAATTTCAAACTTCCAAAACAGTTTCCAGTCGCCTAATTCTTGTGAAATTTAATATGTACTTCTAAGCTTTGTTATTGAAAATGATAAAAGTATAAGCCAATAAGATCTAGTACAATCTCAGTCTATCTCTGGGTGTTTTTGAGTATTTGCTGATTCAGTGAAGTTATTTTCTTCTCTCCTTGTCCTAGTATCTCCCCTTTTTCTCGATAGATCCAACTTCTTGACCTTTGCAGATCATAAATGCTCTTGCTAGGGACTTTAAAGTCTTCATGCTAGTCTGCAGCTTCTTGTACACCTAAGTTATCTCCTTGTTGGGACTCCACACTTTTTGGTTACGAGACGTAGTCCTTCAATTATTCTCCTTTTGTTTGAACTTCACGCTTGCTCATCAAGTGCATCAGCTTTCTTGAATTTCTTCTGAATTGTACTGCTTTTCTTGCTTTGACAACTTGAATAACGAGTTTGAAAGCGTCTTGCGTTGATCTTATCCTGATTATCGCGTTTTGTCTCCATTTAGAGTAACATTTGATTCAACTTCTTTGTGTCATTTGATCTGGTCGGCTTCGTCGTATATTGTTGTCCTGCTAAGACAAATTACAAACTCTAAACAGATTCTTTTACTCCTTCCATTTTTTCATCATTAAAATAAATCTTAGGGCCAACTGTGGGGAATGAAATTTGTTTCAGAACCTTTGGTGTTTACTGGCGGGTGGCTTTACCATTCAGCAAACCTCATATAAACATCTCTTGTCAAGCACTTTTTGCTTTGATCTTTTTTATTTTTAAGTTCTTCTTCCTTCTCTTATTCTTGTTCGAAGGAATGCAGCATATTTCTTTGAATACTGAGGCTTTCTTGTTCAGATAGTGGACTTCTGCTGTGGCTCCAATGACTTTAGCTGCTTGATGAAAGAAGAACTAGACAGAATGGGGAAAAAATGCCATTTCAGAAATTTTGATCTCATACAACCAAAGGTAAATTATTTTATAATCATCATATCAGCTTCCTTCATGAATTATCATTATTAAATCTGAATTACAGGTGAACCATATTACTACTGGGAATTCTGTTTTTTGGTAAAAGAGGGGTAGTAAAATTGTCTGAGTTCTTTCTAATTTTCCTCTTGCAGTAACTCTTCTTGAGTAGGGCCCTTCCTGTTACAACTGGCTAGTCTTGTTTACTCCAGTCAAACAATACTTGTGATTTGTTCGTCAACCAAATGCTTACAATATAAGACTAGCTAGTCAACATGTGGTGTGTTACTGTGTTATTGCGCAAATAAAACCCACTGTAATGGCTTGTAATTAGAAGAAAGATGAAAATGAATGTAAATATGCATTATGTTTTTTATCATGTGTAGTTGAGGGATGAGTTTTTCTTCAAGGGCACGGTGAAGTTTCCAAGTGCAAATATTATTTAGCTTCAGTCTATGTTATCAGGCACGAGATAGGTTGAAGAGACCGATCCTCCAGACACTTGGAAAATGGCTCGTAGACAAGAGATATGACCAATGTAGTAAGTTGTTTATACTATTGGACAACAGGCCATCCTTGTCAATTGAGTTTGTAGCCACTTAGGGGTCGTTTGGTAGGGTGTATAGGAATAGTGCGGAATAAGGTGTATTAGTAATGCATGGATTAGTAATGCATGGGTTAGTAATGCAAGCATTAGTTATGCAGATATTATTTCTTATCTATTGTTTGGTGTGGTGTATTAAAATTATAATGCATTGCATAATTTTAAATAAAAATAGATGTTTACAAAAATGCCCTCCATATTCTCTAGCTTTTAAGAACTTTAAGGATAATTTTGTCTTTAACCATGCTAATGCATGCATTAATAGCCTTGGTATTACTAATGCATTACTTATGCATGAATAATGCCAAGTATGATGTATAACTAATGCAAGTATTAGTTATACACATGTTGAAAAAATGTACCAAACAAGGTATTAGTAATGCATAGAGCTAATGCTTGCATTAGTTTTTCTAATACCTCCTACCAAACGACCCCTAACAGTGCTCAATAAGATGCTCCACATATTGAGCAAATTTTCTTATCATTGCTTTAAAATCTGAGGTAACTTACCAAGTCCAACCTGGTCAACTCGACTTGGTTAAATAGTTTGTGACTCGTGAAAAAGACTATAATTAGTCGTGATCAAAGCTCAATCGAGTCACCAAGCTATAGGGAGTATTTAGTTTGTCAAGCCAACTCAAAAGCACATCACTACAACGTTATTTAGTATGAGTGAGTCACGACATTTTAGATGTCGGTGAATTTGTAGTTTCATATAGGTATGAAAGTACGACCACACATATTCCTTTCATGAAATCACTATGATCTTTTGATTTTAAAGCCGTTAGATCTTTAATTTATCTCAACTCACTGAGTAATACATAATCCAGTCTTAAGCTTATGTCTTTTAAACTGTTGTTTAACTAAATCTGTGTGCTTTGATGCTTCACCATAGCATTCATCTAATTGGTTTCCGGAGATTGATACAGATATGGACACTTTATTTTTTATTTATTTTTGTTAGATAATTATGTGTAAATAGTCATAGTCCTATATGTAGTAGGAGTAAAATATGTCCTAGTCCCTTATGTAATAGGAGTAGAATAAGTCCTAGTCTCATATGTAGTCGGAGTAGAATATGTATTATATATAGGACTTTTTGTATCAATGTTTAAAATAGATTTTTCTCCCGTGCATTCTCACATGGTATTAGAGCTGCAGTGAGAAAATTATCTTTGTGCGTCATTCCAGCGACATCCGAGAAGAAAGATCTCATCGCTGTGCAATTTTCCGGCAACTTCGTCTTGTTCCCAGGGTTTATCACTGGTAAGTGGTATTGCATATATACCAGTACCACTATCAGATCTGAAACCCTTGTGCGACCAAACCCCAGAAATTCTAGTCCCATCGAATTAGAAAAGTCAGTCATCGTGTGTCTTTCCGGTTCACGACTCAAGATTGATTTGCATTATCTCCTCATCGGTAAGTGTTGTGGGAAAACCAATACTACCATCTTATTCGGAAAAGTCGGGGGACAAAACCCTAGTCAATTGCTCCGCAGAAAGACCCTCACGCGCCTCCACGTGCCGCCAGAACTAGGGTTCCGACAAGCTGCAATAACTTTTCCGGCGTGTGAGAGCCATTCCAGCCACTTTCTGGCAAAACTTCTTAAGGAAAACTTACTCGTCTAGTGATTCCGAGCCTACCTATATAAATTACATCAAATTCTGATAACTCTTGTTTTTTTCGGCGTGAACAATGCACCTTTCTAGCGTGAACAGTAATTTCCAAAAAAGTTTCTGTTTTCTGGTGGTGTTTTAGAACCTATTTTGTAATTTTTCCGGTGGCCTTTCAGCCAACTTCTGCTTATCAGCAACCACTTGGTTTTGTTGCTCAGGGTGCGTCTAGCGGCTGTGTATGTCGAATGATTCGCTTGCAGATATTTTCACAAAGTCACTCATTGGTCCTCGTTTTAGTTACATATGTAACAAGCTCGGTACATATGATTTGTATGCACCGGCTTGAGGTGGAGTGTTAGATAGTTATGTGTAAATAGTCATAGTCCTATATGTAGTAGGAGTATAATATGTACTAGTCCCTTATGTAGTAGGAGTAGAATAAGTCCTAGTCCCATATGTAGTCGGAGTAGAATATGTACTATATATAGGACTCATTGTATCATTGTTAAAAATAGATTTTTCTCCCGTGCATTCTCACAATTTTATTTATGCTGATTTTGCAACCGTTAGTTGAACTAATAGTGTATTAAGAACATCATCCTATAAGTTGCCAAACAGCAGGTCGATCGACTTGGATATTGTACGATAGATTGAACGATAGTGGAAAGGGTAGGGATAAAAGTTAATGCATTTGTAATTTATGTTAGTCTCCTCTTGCGTACTTCCCAAACAAACTAAAAATATTGAAACCTTCATCCAACTTTTGCTAGAATTCCTTCAAGTCCACATTGCCCTTATTAGATCATTTGCTTTGTATTTCATTAACTTAGTGACTTCTCTGATTATGTTTTGTAAGTTAATGAGCGACTTCTTGGGATTTCTTAACTCTCCAGAATAATTTCAACTTTGAGAAGAGGGATTGGATGACTGTTGGTTTAAGAGACTTGCCAGAAGGATCCAATTTGGTATGTTGGAAACCATCAGCTTCGCATAACTTGGTGTGACTTAAACATTGTTTTGAAGCATTACCAATCTTACCTTGCATTTTGAATAGATCATGGGGCTGAATCCCCCTTTTGCCTCGGCAAATGAATTTATAAGCAAGGCTCTTACATTCAGACCAAAGCTTCTTATTATTACTGTTCCGAAAGAAACAAAAAGGTGAAGAATTAAATTATGAAAACTGCAAGTTCAGTGATTATCTACTTACTACCTGATATATCAATTATCTGCCGTTCCAGACTTGATGAAAGAAAGAATCCATATGATATAATTTGGGAAGATGGCATTATCTTGGCTGGCAAGGTGCAAACAATTGAAATCCTAAGATTTTTATCGCTCATTCTACTTAATTACGAATGCGAGTGTGATACTAGTTTTTTTGTTATGCCAGTCCTTTTACCTCCCAGGATCAATTAACGTGCATAACCAGCAGATGGAGCAATGGAACATCAACTCCCCTCCATTGTATCTGTGGAGTCGCCCAGATTGGACTGCTAAGCACAAAGCAATAGCTATTGAGCACGGGCATATCAGGAAAGATAGCCAAAAGTGGGAAGCAGAAGAAAACAAAGTAAACACAGGAATCACAAATTACCTGATGCAAGAAACGCATGATTGCTACGGTGACTTTTCCGACATTGTGACCAGCTGTGGTGACATCAATAGCTTGCTGGATGATATCCCTGAGATATCTATTGGTTCTGAATATAATCAGAATCAACCTTTTGGCATTCCTGAGCAGGAATATGGCTTGAGCAATAGACAAGATGTGCTTGGCTATGAAAGTAAGGATGTAAGTGAAGCGTTGCTAGCCAAGGATATGTGCATTGACATGGAACTGTCAACTCCAACGGGTTCCCCACTTCACTGAAAGATGGAAGTCTCTCTTCTCAATGCTAGCCCTCCGTCTTCAGTTCAGTAATTTTTTTTCCCCACCACTCATGCCATTTTGACAATATACTCGAGCATGATAGAAGTTAGCTTTTATGTATTTTCTTTTTAGGTACTGTCACTCGAAATCAAAGTGTCCGATAGCCTTAATTTGCACGTTAAGGCTGTGATCTTGGACACAGTTCCTATATACTGGTAGCTGTGCCTGTGCATATCTGTATGTAGCCTATAGTAGGAGTCCGCAGAAGAGAAGCCGTGGCAAGCTTAACCTATTCTGGACGGACATTGAAACCCACTTTTGTAAGTAGGATGTACTAAAATCTTGGTGGCATTGCTAGTTCATTCTCAGCTCTTTGAACACTAGTCTGATCCATATCTGCACTATGTACACACCTTTATTGCTTTATGCTGAGTTTTGCATGTATCGTTAAAGAAATGGAATTTTTATTTAATCGCACTTCACCACCTTGTAGATATTGAAAAGCGGGAATTCTTATTCTGTTAAAGTTAAAGTAATCTAACGTATGAAATTACTTGATTCATTCTTTATTATTCTTTAAAAGGAAAAAAAAAGGAATCAATTTTCTTTCTTTTTTTAAAACCTGTGATCGAGTAAATAGCTCTATAAACAAATGGGTTGGATCGACTTGGAAAAATGGAAAGATTTGTAAATTGAATTGGCAAAAGAGGGATTCCAGTTATTAAAAAAAAAAATTTCACATTTCATTTCTAAAAACAATTATAGAACATAACTTATCATGTACTTTTCAAGGGGTTGTATGAGGTAGGAGAGGACATGGTGAAGGACAGTGAGGATAAGACGGGTTGACACAATTGTCAACATTATTATCTACGTGTTTGATAAATGCCAAAAGTGTATTGTAAGTCATGTGTATACGTTAAATAAGTCAAAAGCTATAAGTCGTTCACCTTCAATTTATAGTATTTCAACTTATAAGAGATTTGACCAAATATTTTATTATTTTATACCTAATAACTTTTTGTAATTTCCAAATCCCAAAACAAGAACTCCCAATTCCCTCTCAACTCCATTTCATCATTAGTCTTCTTTCACATTAAATAGCTTTAAAAGTATATACTCCATTCGTTTCGATACATGAGCTAGTTTGATTCGGCACGAAGTTTATAAAAACAAAAGACTCTTTGTTGGTTCAAGTGAAGATTTATTTTGAAGATTGACAAAGAAAGTTCAGGCATTAACCAGGTCAATCCCTTGTGTACACAGACACGGGCAGATTCGAGCATATGGGATGCACGTGAAGGAGATAAGCTTAACTTGGTATATTTGATATCTCCTGATCGAAAATATTGCATAATTGATAAGGAGAAGGACTCCTTAGTCAAAGAGAACACTATCCAAGATAAGGGAGGAGTTAGAAGTTGAGATCAACTAGAACTCTTCCACCAAGAAAGAGTAACATTAGAACTCTAGTTGTTTCTTCACCCACTAACTCTATATATTGCAGGATGTTCTCATTCTACAGGGATGCACAAAACCTGAAGTTAAACGTGAGTTGAGAGCAAAATAACAAGGCATTTTGCAAGCAATTCGTGTGTGATTCAAGTGTGCAAACCTGAAGCTACATGAACCAGATAGAAGAACCAGTTCCAAGTGTCTGTCTTTTATTCTAGTTCAATTGTAGTAGGTGTTTTCATATTGTACCTTTCAGCTTTATCTGTAAGCAATTGTAATAGGTACTCAGAGTATTCAAGTTAGAGTTAACTTGAAGTTGTCGCAACAGTTAGAGGTTGGTTGCCACAACGAGATTAGAGTTAATCCTTAGGTTTACAAAAGTGTTTTGAAAATGTTATTTTGGCTCAGTGATTTAGTGGAGTGTTTGGAAAAATCCTATTGAGAAGTAGGTCATGATTTTTTCATCTTTTGAGCCGGGTGTTTTTCACGTAGAAATACTTGTGTTCTTTACTTTCCGCATTTACTACTTCAACAATAATAGGTTAAGGAACACCACACAAATCACTCCCCTCTTGTGTGGTATTTAAGTTAAAATATCAATTGTATCAGAGAGGGTTATCCTTGAAGAGGCTAACACCTTAGGAGAAGATCAAGATGAGTGCACCACCTGAAAACTGGGAAGGGCAATCTACTGCTAGGCCAATACTCTTCAACGGCCAGTACTACTCCTGGCTGAAGAACAAGATGAGAAGTCACATCATAGGAGAAGACTATGAGCTATGGGACATTGATGGTCCACTGTCTACACTGAAGAAAAATACTGAAAGAGTAGATGTGCCAAAGACAAGAGCTGACTGCACTGCTGAGGACTTGGGGAAATGAGAGAAGAATGCTAAAGCCAAGAAATGACTTGTTTGTGGACTTGGTCCAGACGAGTACGGCAGAATCCCAAGCTGTACCACTACTAAGGAAATTTGGGACACTCTGCAAGTGGCCATGAAGGAACACCTCAAGTGAAGAGGTCCAGAGGAACTCCACTATATTCTCAATATGGGAATTTTACCATGAAGGAAGGGGAAACCATCCAAGAGATTTATACCAGGTTCACTACATTGACAAATGAACTGAAGTCTCTTGGAAGGATTATTCCTGAAGAAGACAGAGTTGAGAAGATTTTGACAAGTGTTCTACAAGTTACTTGGGAGAGAAAAATCACTTCCATTCAAGAATCAAATAACATTGCCGCTCTTAAATTGGATTAGCTAATTGGAAATCTCACTGCTTATGAATTTAGGAGGCAAACCATGAAGATGGATGCACCCAAGAAGGAAAGGAGCCTGACACTCAGAATCACCGAAGGTTCTGATCTGGAAGATGATGAAATTGCTATGATCACAAATGATTTCAAGAAGTACTTAAGGAGAGGAAAGGGTCCTTCAGGAAGTGGGAGCTATAACAAGCCAAAGGTTCCTGAAAAGAAAACCAATGAGGGATGCTACAAGTGTGGGAATACTGATCACCATATCAAGAACTACCCTTAACGGGAAATTGAATGGAAGAAGGAAAGAGCTGAACGAAGGAACATGAATAAGGAACATGTTCAACCCAAGAAGAATAAAGGATCAACCAAGGCAATGGTCGCTGCTTAGGGATAAAGCTCAGATGAAAGCTCAGATGATGAAGAAGGAGATGAATAAACACTTATGGCCATTGGAGAATCTGATGAGGAAACTGAGGTAAGTGTAATTCATCTCAAGGAAAAGATTAAATTTTTTTCTAAAGAAAGGATATCTGAGTTACTTCTAGATTTAATTGATGAATCTGAGGATGTAAATAATGAAAAGGAACAACTGCCTAAGGAATGTGTGATTTTGAAAGCAAAGTGTAAAAACCTGGAACTTAGGGTTAGTGAAACTGTAAGTGAAAATACTGCTTGAAAGAACCAGGTTCATGCACTTGAGTCAAATGTCCTAGGACTTAAATCTGAATATCTAAAACTTAAATTAGGAACATGTACGAAGAAAATTGATTGCACACAACTCACTCTAGAAGAAAATGTAGGTAAACTAAAAGATGAGTTGTATAAGAAGGATGAGCAAGTAACAATTTTGAAGGAGGATCTAATCAAGGTCAAGCATGAGCTGGACAAAACTTGTAAATGAAACAGGTCCTCCGATGCACTTTCATTGCTACAGGAAAATCATAGTAGCAATAGAAGAGGACTTGGCTTTGGAAATCAGCCACCTAAATGGGATCCTAAAAGCAAGTACCTCATACTTCCTGAGAACAAGATTTGCACTCACTGTGGTAAAAAAGGTCACTATACAAGTGAATGCACTACAAAAGAAAAGGCAAATCAAAAGAACAAAGAATCTGTTCAACGGAAGAATAGGCTACCAAGTTGGGATAAAAAGAATTTGATTCATCCTTTTGCCTATAGAAAGGGACCCAAACTAGTTCGAGTTCCTAAGACTAACCCCTGATTTTCTTTTGCAGGTCCAAGTGAAGGGAAGCAACCAAATATGGTACATAGATAGTGGCTTCTCAAAGCATATTACAGGAGCAAGAACCAGTTCCTTTCACTTGAGGACCTCAAAGGATGTAATGTCTCCTTTGGAAATGGGAAGAAATGTGAGATCATTGGGGTTGGAAATGTAGGTAAGACTGATTCTCACTCTATTGAGAATGTCTACTTGATAGATGACCTAAAATACAGTCTAATTAGTGTATCACAATTGTGTGATAGAGGTAATATGGTATCATTCACCTCTACCAAATATTTTGTAATTAATCTTACCACTGATAAGATTGTTTTGCAGGAAAAAAGAGTGAACAATATATATATTGTAGATCTGTCCACACTTTCAGAAAATAAATTCACTTGTTTAAGTGTGTTGGATAATGATCCCTTCCTTTGGCACAAGATATGTGGACATGCCAGTCTGAGTCAACTCAACAAATTAGTCTCCAAGGACTTGGTGATAGGGTTGCCTAACATCAAGTTCAAGGAAGATAAAGTTTGTGAGGCTTGTGCAAGGGAGAAGCAGGTAAGATCCTCTTTTAAATGCAAGAAAGTGGTAAGAACCACCAGGACGATAGAACTGATCCATATAGATCTCTGTGGTCCAATGAGAACATTAAGCAGTGGTGGTAAAATATATGTGATGGTGATGATTATTCTAGGTTTACTTGCACGTTGTTTTTAACATCTAAAGATGAAGCGTTTGACATGTTTACTTCTTTTGTCACAAAAACTCAGAAACAACTAGGTATCAACTTGCATCAATTAGGTCTGATCATGGCACTAAATTTGAAAATGCCAAATTTTCTGAATTTTGTGATGAGCATGACATAGATCATAATTTTTCTGCTCCTAGGACTCCACAACAAACGGAGTAGTTGGAAGAAAGAATAGGACACTTGAAGATATGACTAGGCCTATGCTTCTTTCTAGTAAACTGCCCCATTGCTTCTGGGTAGAAGCTGTAAACACTGCATGCTACATCATAAATAGGTGCATGACTAGATCTCTTGTAGAGAAGACTCCCTATGAGTTACTTAAAGGGAGAAAACGAAACATATCCCATCTTAGGGCATTTGGATGCAAGTGCTTTGTGCACAACAGTGGTAGAGACTCCCTAGGAAAGTTTGATCCCAGAAGTGATGAGGGAGTATTCTTGGAATATTCTTCACATAGAAAAGCTTATAAGGTCTATAACAAAAGAACTATGTGAGTAGAAGAAAGTGTTCATGTGATTTTTGATGAAACTAACATTCTTTCTAAGAGGCAAGAACATGATGATGAAGCAATTGGGCTGGTAAGAAACTCAAATAAAACCACAACCCAGACTGAAGATGCACTAGAGGAAGGAACATGTGATGGAACAGGTTCTTCCACCTAGAGCAACATGACAAGGGGAATAGAACAAAGAGAAAATGATTCTCAAACCTCAAGGAAACCTATCCATGAACATGTTCCACAACAACAAAACATTGAAGAAACATCAAGGGGAAACTAGTTGGTTGTGAAATCTTACAAGTATCAAAGTTCTCATCCCATTGAGAACATAATTATTGATCCAACCTCTGGAATCAAAACCATATATTCATTAAAGAATCTTTGTGCTTTTGATGCTTTCTTATCTCTTATTGAACCTAAAAATATTGCTAAGGCTTCGCAGGGTGTAGACTGGGTAAATGCAATGCAAGATGAACTCAACCAATTTGAAAGGAGTCAAGTTTGGCATCTGGCACCAAGACCCAAGGACAAATCAGTAATTGGCACAAAATGGGTCTTCAGAAACAAACTTGATGAAGATGGAATAGTCACAAGGAACAAGGCAAGATTAGTGGTTCAAGGATATAGTTAAGAGGACGACATAGACTATGATGAAACATGTTCTCCTGTTGCAAAATTGGAAGCAATAATACTCCTCATATCCTTTGTTGCTTACATGGAATTCACTCTCCATCAGATGGATGTCAAGAGTGCCTTCCTCAATGGCTATCTAAAAGGTCTATCAATCTCCGGGTTTGAAAGCAAATGTCCTGATCATGTGTACAAACTTGACAAGGCACTTAATGGGCTCAAGCAGGCTCCAAGAGCATGGTATGAAAGATTATCAAATTTTTTGCTTGAGCATGACTACACGAGAAGTAAAATTGACAATACATTGTTCTTGAAAGAAAAAGGCAAAGATCTCTTGGTAGTTCAGATATATGTTGATGATATAGTCTTTGGAGCAACCACTGATAAGTTAAGTAAAGAATTTGCTAAACTAACGGGGAATGAATTTGAAATGAGCATGATGAGTGAGATTAATTTCTTTCTAGGCTTACAAATTAAAAAAAAAATCAAATGGAACTATGATCCATCAGCAGAAGTATGTAAAAGAGTTGCTTAAAAGGTTTAAAATGGAAAATTTCAAAGAAATTGACACTCCTATTGCAACAGCTACAAAGTTGGATATAGGTGAACCTGGTTCATCTGTTGATCAGAAGTTGTATAGGGGAATAATTCGCTCATTGTTGTATTCACTGCTAGTAGACCTGCCATTATTTTCAATGTAGGCGTTTGTGCAAGATTTCAGGCGAATCCAAAGGAGTCTCACTTGACTGCCGTCAAGAGGATTTTGAGATACCTAAAGACACCACTGATATGTGTTTATGGTATCCAAAAGGTAGTAATTTTAATCTAGTGGGATATGTTGATGCTGATTATACAGGTTTTTTGTGGATAGAAAAAGCACCTCAGGTATGACACACTTTCTTGGCTCATGTTTTGTGTCTTGGGCCACCAAAAAGTAAAATTCTGTGGCCTTATCTACTGCTGAAACTGAGTATGTTGTTGTTGCTTCATGTTGTGCTCAATTGTTGTGGATCAAACATCTATTAATGGAATTTGGAATTGATGTTGGTTGTATCTCCATCTTTTGTAATAAAACTAGTGCAATCAGTATGACCAAGAACCCGATTCATCACAAGAGAACTAAGCACATAGATGTTAGGCATCACTTTTTGAGGGACAACTATAAAAATGGTTTGATCACTGTGGAATTTTTTGCTACCGATAAGCAAATAGCTGACATCTTTACAAAAGCTCTAAGTAGAGATCACTTTGAAAGGAACATGTTAGAATTAGGGATGATTAAGATCACCTAAAAGGACCAGTTCAAAATTCACAATGAAAAAAATTGAAAATAATAATAATTTATTTTTGGTTAGAAAATCTATAAATTTTGTATATAGATTAGATTTTGCTCAGTCTCATACTTTCAATAGTATACTCTTGTGCCATGTGCTAAAATGACTCATTAATCTGTAATGATATTTTCTCTATTTTCTTGGAAAATTTTGGCTTACACAAGAGATTTCTCAGTGAAGAACCTGGTTAATCAAAGATTACTCGGTATGTATTCTACACTTTGCATAATTTGAAATAACTATATTTGGATCATGATCAAAAGCAGAGTCCCATCTAATCACAAATCCTTTTTGGACTAATCCGTTACAAAATGAATCAGTTATGTTGCAAAGAAATCCCAACCGCATTAAGTTCCTGAATTCTAGGGGTAGTCTTCAACGTCTTTTCAACTGACTTGCAGTTTGATTAGACTTCTGCAAAGCTTCCGTTACTCAATTGAATTCCACTACTTTATATTGATTAGGAGTTCTTTGGTTCTTCACTTCTAAAACTTCAAGCCATCAATATTCTTTCAAACTTCTCTCCTCTTTTACTCTCACATAAACTCGTTTCCCAAACTCATGAATGGCAAACACTTCTGAAAATCCTTCATCCCCACCAAAGGAACCCACACCCACACCATCTATCACACCTTCAACCACACCTCTGACTAAAAAGGGAAAGTTTAAAACTCGTGATCCCAAGATTGTGGCTGAGAGCAAATTATCTAAGAACAATTGAAGGCTAGCCAGGTCCAGGAACCCTAGAATTATGAAGATTCATTTAAGTCTACTACTGAGGGGGAAGAAACGGTTTCTTCTGACACTGGACATATATCTTCTGGTCCTAAAGTTACTCTTGAAATGATTTCTGAAGTTTCTACAAATTTGGAGAATAGGTTTGTACTGGTATGGTCTATGGCAAGTGTTGAAACTATAGAGTCTGGAATAGAAGAAAGTGTGAGGAAAACAGGAGGAAGTGGGTCTGGCGAAGCTGCTGAAGGGCTGGTTCAACTTAGGAAAAAATGTAGATGAACCTGTTTCATATGAACAGGAAACCCTCGCAGGCCAAATGAAAAGAGTGACTAAGATTTGTAATCCAAAGAAGAAAGGAAGTTCAAAGACTAAAACCCCTGGAACTACTAGGGAAAATAAGAAAAGGAAGGATGACCCTTCTGTCACTGTTGAAATACCTCCCACAAGAGGAAGAGCCACACGAAGCAAAAAAAAAAAACAAAATGAGGCAGAATTGGAGAAAACCTTTAAAGAAAGTAGAAGAAAAGCAGTTGCTAAGGGAAATAAGAAGATGGATGAGCCTTTTGAGGTGGTTGACATTGATGAGATGGACATGGTCCTTCGAGATGAAGATGAGACAGAAGAAGTGGAGGTTCTGACTCCTAAATCCAAGAAAGCCAAGACTTCCACTAAGAATTCTGTTTCAGAGTCAAAGTCTACTAAACCATCCACTTTGGCAAAAAGAACCAGGTTTGCTGTGAAATCAAGAAAAGTGAAATTTTTGGAGGAAAGAATGGAGTGGAGAGGAAGAAGATGATTCTGACGCCGAGAAAGACAAGATGGCCAAGTTTGGCAAGAGGACTATTTTGAAAGGCAGACTCCTCAGTGACTTGGAGGAGGAAGGAATGGTGCTACTTTTGGAGAAGTTGCAGTTGCAAGGCTGGAAGGACATGGTCCTTCAGATGGATGGCAGGCTGGCCAGAAATGAAATTGTGGAGTTTATGGCCAATTGTTAGGTAAAATATGGAAGGGTCACTAGTGTGGTGAAAGGAGTGAAAGTCACCTTTGATGCGAAGGAGCTGGGAGAGATTCTGGGTGTACCTGCTGAGGGGTACAATGACTATAAGAAGCTCAAGTGGCCAAGCCTAGAAAATCTTCCTACTGCCCTTGCCATTACCAAAAAATTCAGTGACAATGAAGAGGAACTTGAGCCCAAGGCTATTTATAAAAGTGAGATGAAGCCACCCCACAAAGTGTTATTCGAATTTGTCAACAAGTGTGTGCTGCCAAGGCAGGAAAGGAGGCACATTGCCACATTTATGGACTTGGTACTCATGGAATGCTTGGATAGTGGGAGGCAGATTAAATGGCATGGGTTTATAATCCAGCTTCTTGATAGGGTTCTAAATGGAACCAGGACTCATGCCATACCCTATGACTTTATTCTCACAGCTGTGCTTGCACATTTCAAGGTACCTATGAAGAAATGGGAGGTGGGTACAAGTAAGGATCATTTTGGGGGCAAATACTCTGACTGCTTGTGACTATGAAGTCCAAACCACTCCTAAAGAACTTGGTTCATCCAAGAAGGTATCAGTGAATAGCAAAGTGTGAGCCTTGGTGCAAGAAAGTGGGGTTAAGGATGCTGAAATTAATAGGATGAAGAAGAGGTTGGCAGAGGCGGAGACTGAGAGAGATGCTCTCAGAACTGAGCTGGCAAAAGAAAAAGAGAAGAATGCTGTCATTCTTCAGGATATGCTGAAATTACTCCAAGCCAAAAATCAAGAACCTTGTCCCACCCAGCCTTAAGACTCCTAGCCTAGTCAAGATCAACCAATGACCCAGTTCGGGATTTTTTGTTGTTGCTTTTGCTCATGTTTCCAATGCTTTTATTTCTTCTTATGCTTTGTGATAGGATCTTATCAATCATTAATGAAATTCACTGTCTTTTGCTCTAACTGTTTGTTTATATTTATTTGATGGTTAATATCCTTAGTTTGATATATGATCATTAATCCATGATTGCATTTGAAGTAGCCCCAGTGACCATGAATAATTTTTAAAATCTGGTTATCGTACTTGTTTGTGCAACTTTTCGATGATGCCAAAAGGGAAAAAAAAGTTGTTCTTACACTTTGAAAAGTGATGTTTATAACCAAATGAACTTGGTCCTTGATGATAAGTGATAAAAGGGTAAGATGTTTCTAACATTGTGTTGATGTTAAGCTAATTTGAAATAGGGCCTTAGCTTATGAAAAGCACAGAGTTTGTCATCATCAAAAAGGGAGAATTTGTTGGCCCAAGTGAAGGTTTGTTTTGAAGATTGACAAAGAAAGATCTGGCATGAACCAGGTCCATCCCTTGTGTACACAGACACGGGCATATTCAATCATATGGGATGCATTTGAAGGAGATAAACTTAACTTGGTAGATTTGATATCTCCTGATCGAAAAGGTTACATAATTGATAAGGATAAAGACTCCTTACTCAAAGAGAACACTATCCAAGATAAGGGAGGAGTTAGAAGTTGAGATCAACTAGAAATCTTCCACCAAGGAAGAGTAGCATTGGAACTCTAGTTGTTTCTTCATCCACTAACTCTATATATTGCAGGATGTTATCATTCTACAGGGATGCACAAAAGTTGAAGTTAAACGTGAGTTGAGAGCAAAATAGCAAGGCATTTTCAAGAAATTCGTGTGTGATTCAAGTGTGCAAACCTGAAGCTACATGAACCAGATAGAAGAACCAGTTCCAAGTGTCTGTATTTTATTCTAGTTCAATTGTAGTAGGTATTTTCATATTGTACCTTTAAACTTTATCTAGAAGCAATTGTAATAGGTACTCAGAGTATTCAAGTTAGAGTTAACTTGAAGTTATCGCAACAGTTAGAGGCTGGTTGCCACAACGGGATTAGAGTTAATCCTTAGGTTTACAAAAGTGTTTTGTAAATGCTATTTTGGCTCAGTGATCTAGTGGAGTGTAAAAATACTTGTGTTCTTTACTTTTCGCATTTACTAATTCAATAATTGTAGGTTAAGGAACACTTAGAAGAACCAGGTCCTTCCATAATCAATACAAGCGAAAAATTAGACACCACACAAATCACCCTCTCTTGTGTGGTAATGAAGTTAAAACATAACTTTTGAAACGCATGATCTTAAATGTTTAAAAGATACAAGCTATGTGGAGTCATATTACATTTGTTTAGCTATAAAGGTTTTCCATTAAAGATAAAATGAGCAAAATAAAAAGTTTAAAGTTAAATTGTTTCTAAGTATAAAATATTTTATTCTTTCATGAATAGTCTAATAAGGAAAATATGTCATATAAATTGAAACAAAAGGAGTACAATCAGGCTTCTCTATAACAACATCGTGATATAACAACCATTCACAATAAAAGCCAGGTTTTTGTGGAACCAACTTCCATGCTGTCATGCCCCGAACCTGGTCCTGGACGTAACACGACACTCGGTGCCTGACTACATGCGATCGAGCGAACCAACTAGATGGCTGAATCAACATGTGATATCGTAACATACTGAATGCGGAAGGTAAACTAACACATGTTGATATACTGAAAGTCTAATGATATAAATTAAATGCGGAAACACTAATATAAGCTTGAAACATATATGTAGCAACATTGCTTAACCTTAAATGCTTGTGACTCTGTCTAACTATTACTCTAGTCTATGAAGCCTTTAATGAAGTACTTAAAACATTGACTGTCTGAAAATATTGAAGATTGTAAGGTAATGATAATGCCCCGAAAGAACTGGGGATCACCAAATAACTGGTACGAGAATCCTAGCGCTCTGAATCGTCAACCTGTAAATCATTATCGGCATCGTGAGATGCAGGCCTCGGGAAAAAAGGGACGTTAGTACATTTGAATTGCACTGGAATGTAAAGCAACTGAAAGAAAGAATTATAAATGCTGAAACTAAAGCTAAGTTGATGACTGATAATTAATAATTGATAACTGAAATGACAACTGTTGAAACTGAAACTAAAATGATAACTGATAGCTGATAACTGATAACTAAAAACTGAAATGATAATTGATAATTGATAACTGATAACTGAAATGATAACTGATAACTGAACAGAACAAAGGAAGTAAGAATATGAATACTCCCTCTTCGGAATGATGAACCACATGTTTATCTGAATAAATAAACTGCAGCCTCAGGCCCAATATATATGTGCACAAACTGCGGCCTCGGGCCCAAGTATACTTATACATAACTACAGCCTCAGGCCCAAAATGCATAAAGCATAAACTGCGACCTCGGGCCCAAATACAGGTGTTCAACATTCAGGAACTTAGAATCATACTGCAATACATCATACTGAAATACTGAACCATACTGAGTTACATGATACCAGAATAATGAATAGGACTAGACTGAGATGTGTATTCATAATAAGTTGATTTGTCATAACTGAAACTCATAGAATATTGAATGACTATGAAACTATGCCATTTAGAGAATAGAAGTTCTACGACTATTCATGGAACTAAGGCATAATTACTTTATGAGGAAACTAGTAATTGTTATAGTTAATGGGGCGTAGGGAGAATCATAGACATTCCCAAACGTAAAGAGTTAGCCTCACATACCTTAACTTCCTGCTCTTGAGCGTAATACACCATTTGCGAACCCTTTCAACTTTAATTTATAGCAATACAAGTCAAAGGGATTTCATATTAGCTATGATGCTCATGTTTTGGTAACTTGAGCATTTTATCAAACACTTGGTGGAAATAAAGCTTCATAGTGCTTATTAATGGTGTCTCTACACCCAATAACCCATTCTCTTGCTCCTAGATAAATTTTAAAGTCTCAAATGGTTATAATCAACATTATTCTTTATCACCCATAAGGTAAACAACACCCTTAACCAATAATCAACAATCAACACACCAAACCTATAACTGTTCATGCTTTTCTATCAAACCCATCAACTCATATCTCATGAACTAGGGTCTATAATCATTAAACCAATGTTAGAATCAATTATAGGGTGAAGACATTACCTCTTTGAAGTTCAATCCTCTTGAATTCGAGTTCTAGGGTTCCTTCTCTCAACAATGATCAATCGAATATCTAATGATATGAAGGGTTTACCCATGTTAATAAGATGTTGGAAAATTAAAATTAACTTAGAATCACCATTAGAATTTACCTTGGGTGGTGGAGGGACCCTTAAGGAGTTAGGTTTTTGAGAGCTCTCCTTTTTAGGGCAAGTTTTTATGTTTTGGGGATGTTGGACAAAATAGGGCTTTAAAAATGACTCCCCAAGTGCACCCGCGTGCACCTGTAGGCCTGACTGTGCACTTGACCACGGAAAATGGTAGGAACACTGCCGCATGTTCGCGGCCGCGCTCGGGGCGCGGATATTGTGCACTGTTATATAAAACACACTTAACATTTTTCACAGAGATCTGTTTTGGCTCCACAATATATCGTGAAAAATATATTTCAAAGGCCTACAACTTTCATGTTTTGAGGTTTCCCAAATACCTTACATTTTATTCACTAAACCTCCTGCAAGACTGAACTTTTGTAAACTTCGTAGACTTTATCAAATCTTGTATACCTCACTCTTCGTCTTGATTATAAAATAACTATTTTCACCCATAATCATACCAATAGAACTTCACATGTCCAAAATATAACCTTACTACTCATTTAACACATTCAGACCTAAGCCAAATTTACGGGGTGTTACATTATCTCCCCCTTTGAATTATTCTCCCTCGAATGATGGTCCTGGTTGCAACTATGACTATGTATGGACATTAAACGGGTGTGATGGTGACATGAAAATACTGTAATATCATGAATACATGTATATAAAACGGATCGAGTACGTGATCACTAAATACTAAGCTGAGTAAATACTGAAGGACATGGAGATTATAATATAAGGCCTGAATGGAAAGGCTAATTACCTTCAACATTTGTCGAAAACACCTGCCCGCTAACAGAACATAACACAAGCCTCACAGGGCATCATAATACGCATAACATGATACATATACGTGAATACTAGTCTGTCATGGATATGTAAATTTTGAACTAACATGGATATACGAATTCTGAACTGGCACGAATATTTGAGTACTGAAATAATATGATTATCTGAGCACTGAACTAACATCAATATCTAAGTATTAAGCTAGCATGAATATCTGAGTAATGGACTGACATGAGTATCTGAGTATTAAACTGACATGAATGTTCTAACATGAGATCTAAATACTAGAAACACAAATGTCATGACATAAGATTTGAATACTGGAAACTTGAATGTTATAACATGACACGTGAAATACTGGTGTACAACCGCTAATATGGTGGAAATTCTAACTCATAAGCCATTTACGCGTTCCTTCATAGGATCCTATATGGGCCGATATCTGGGATTGAGCTTTCCTTTCTTCCCAAATCTTATAACACCTTTCATAGGAGAAACTTTTAGAAACACCCAATCATCAACTTGAAACTCTAGGTCTCTATGTTGCATGTTCGAATAGGACTTTTGGCGACTCTGAGCTGTCTTCAAATGCTCTTGAATCAACTTGACTTTATCCATAGACTGATTGACAAAATTTGGTCCAAACAACTCCACTTTGCCAACTTCGAACCAACTAATTGGAAATCTACACCTTCGCCCATAAAAATCATGCTTTCAGAATGAGTAAGATAATCCTATTATAAAGTTCATATTTACCATCTCCACTAAAGGATGTGTGTGTTCTGAGATAAACACTTGGTTTTCTGCTGCTCGACTTTGACTTGCTGACAATTCAGATACTTGGACATAAGGTCTGCAAATTTCTTTTTCATGTCGTTCCACCAATAAATCTCCTTAAGATCATGATACATCTTTGGGAAATCTAGGTGGATAGAATACCTGGAATTATGTTCTTCTAACATCTTCCTACCTCCCTAAGTCCATCTATGGTTGGTTGGGACAACAATCTATCCTGGTACCTCAAAGTACCATCATCTCCCCCTTGTTCAAAAGCTATCATCTTATGCATGTAAATATCCCCTCTTTAAGCTACATAGGGATCATCAAACCATTTCGCCTTCACTTCGGCTACTAAGGAGGAACAAGTCCTGTTCTAGACAACAACTCCACTGTCTTTGGTGTTAGAAAGTCGAACTCTTACCTTGGATAAGTAGTGAACTTCGTTCAACATAGTTCTCTTGTCTACCTCTTTCATGAGCTATACTTCCCACACTTGATTATCTTTTAAGCACTTCATGAAAACACTTATAGTACTATTTTGAACTAATCTTTGACATGTAATCTAAATTTTAGAGTCTTGTGCAATCGCACTACCCTCATGACACATAAATATGCATGATTTTATAGCTTTTCTGTGATCACTTTGTCATCAATAACTAAGCTCGTTGATCATTCTACTCACTTTCTGTTCCTTACACATGCTAGACATATTCCTTGGGGTGATTATACAATTTTTTCCTCATTACCGAACTGGTTTTCTTTTGCATATCCCATGCTAACTATTCGCTTTTCAAATCTCTAACTGGACTTACTGAAAATTTTCACATCACCCCTTAGACCAAAGTTCTTATACTTGCGGATCCTTCATTTTTTTTTGGGATCCAAATAACTTTCCTTATTTTCTGCAATTCTTTGCACTCTACGTCAATGACGACTCATCTTCCAACTTACTTCTGAGTTAGAAAAAACTAAATTATTCATATAACGGAAAGCTAATGTATTCCCAACTATCATAAAAAATCTTAATAATTTAACTCTGCTCACACTGTCAGTCTTGGAGAAACCACATTTCGATAATTCCTAAGGGTATTCTTCTATAGCTTGCTCTCTCACTGCTAGCTGATTTTTTTCCCACTGTCACTGTACTTCGGGTTTAACTTAAACTCTTTGGTTTCTAACACATCTTCGATATTTCAAACTGTCATCCACTCACTAGAGTTAACCTGGCTAAGTAAATCAAATCTTACCTCTACTAGATCTGTTGAAATTGCTAATTCACTGTATTTACTCAAAAATTATTTACTATTCTTTTACCAACCATCTGCTAGCATCATGTTTTCTTGCTCTGCTTTGAATAACTAAAGTGAAGCATAAGGTTTATCCTAACTTCCCCCATCATCTAACCATATTCTTTTACCGTACACTATCATTCTTTTTGAACTATGCACATGGATCACACTTAGGCAAATTTCATCTGTCTTAAACAAAATTGAGATATCTAACCCCTAACTTTCTATATATTTCAAAACAGATTATGAACATTAGTGGTAAGCACTTAGTCACATAATTTAAGGGGAACTGTCATATCTTTTATCTCACAACAATACCTACTTCTTATAGTAACTCACTAAGGTGGTACTTTCTAGTTCTAGTATGAATAAATATGAGATACTTAAAATCATTCCCTGAAATCCATATCGGATGATGTTGATTCTCATTTCATACATCATATTTTCTTAGATGCATGAGTTGTATGAAAAATACATCTCTGGTAATATCAGACATTTCTGACTGCTAGGAATTTTGCCCTTAGTCTCCCTTTTTTTTTGTCTAGAACTATAATGACCAATTCTAGGCCATTTGCGGTCAAATTCTTAACCTGCTACACTGTAGGGTCTGACATCTAAATTATCAACATCCAAATTTTTGATCAATTGCTAAGAATTAATAACGAAATTATTCTGTGAGGTAAATGCATATGGATACACTACCATACATAAACATGTCCTTAAGAGATACCATCATCTTATAACTCATTTCCTACACAATCCGGCGAGCCTTGGTCTTAATTCAGACCTAAACATGTGACGATTTCACTATAATCATTGTTCTTATATTTTCTTTTAGCACCTGTAGGCATCACCGTATACTCCCAAGTCAGTGGAAGTTGGATACACTAAAAATTGGAGATCTGGTAATTGAATAACAAATAATTGGCATACTGAGTAACCATAAAATTGCTAACTGAAAGATTGTATAACTGGTAACTGAGATAAGCTGATAACCATAAAACATAATGATTGTTTTGTACTTTCTGATAAGGTTATGCTCTAATCTGTACTACTATCCATTGCATCTCACTTTCCACCTATTCTCAAATATCATTTGTTACCAACATGTACCCCATAGTAATACCACAATAGGAAAATCATCCTTTCTAGAACCTTAGACTTTTCTTGCATGTCGCTCGGGCATTAGATATGCATGGAATTCGATAGTAAGAGAAGATTACCTACTGCTCTAAGTTTCATGGCACGATCTAGAGTAGAAATAAATGAAACAATCCTGGATGTCTTGGTAGTTAACCATTTATATGAGTGGTCGGCACACACATATAAAGGAAACTCCAATGGACACGGCTTCATAGACTCCCTACGACTCTTGAACCAAGTGCTTTGATATCAAGCTTTGTCACGCCCCGAACCTGGGCCATGACGTAACACGGCACTCGGTGCCTGACTACATGCGACCGAGCGAACCAACTGGCTGGCTGAATCAACATGTGATATCGTAACATACTGAATGCGGAAGGTAAACTAACACATGATGATATACTGAAAGTCTAAATGATATAAATCAAATGCGGAAACACTAATATAAGCCTGAAATATATATGTAGCAACATTGCTTAACCTTAAATGCTTGTGACTCTGTCTAACTGTTATTCTAGTCTATTAAGCCTCTAATGAAGTACTGAAAACATTGACTGTCTGAAAATACTGAAGACTGTTAGGTAATGATAATGCCCCAAAAGAACTGGGGATCACCAAATAGCTGGTACGAGAATCCTAGCGCTCTGAATCGTTAACCTGTAAATTATTATCTGCATCGTGAGATGCAGGCCCCGGGAAAAAAGGAACGTCAGTACATTTGAATTGCACTGGTATTTAAAGCAACTGAAAGAAAGAATTATAAATGCTGAAACTAAAGCTAAGCTGATAACCGAGAATTAATAATTGATAACTGAAATGATAACTGTTGAAACTGAAACTAAAATGATAACTGATAGGTGATAAGTGATAACTGATAACTGAAATTATAATTGGTAATTCATAACTGATAACTGAAATGATAACTGATAACTGAACTGAACAAAGGAAGTAAGAATATGAATACTCCCTCTTCTGAATGATGAACCACATGTTTATCTGAATAAATAAACTGCGGCCTCAGGCCCAAAATGCATAAAGCATAAACTGCGTCCTCGGGCCCAAATACAGGTGTTCAACATTCAGGAACTTAGAATCGAGAACTGAGAATCATACTGCAATACATCATACTGAAATACTGAACCATACTGAGTTACATGATACCGGAATAATAAATAGGACTAGACTGATATGTGTATTCATAATAAGTTGATTTGTCATAACTGAAACTCATAGAATAATGAATGACTATGAAACTATGCCATCTAGAGAATAGAAGTTCTACGACTATTCATGGAACTAAGGCATAATTACTTTATGAGGAAACTAGATTGTCATAATTAATGGGGCGTAGGAAGAATCATATACATTCCCAAACGTAAAGAGTTAGCATCACATACCTTAACTTCCTGCTCTTGATTGTGAATCCTTTTAACTTTAATCTATAGCAATACAAGTCAAAGAGATTCCATATTAGCTATGATACTTATGTTTTGGTAACTTAAGCATTTTATCAAATACTTGGTGAAAATAAAGCTTCATAGTCCTTATTAATGGTGTCTCTACACCCAATAACCCATTCTCTTTCTCCTAGATAAATTCTAGAGTCTCAAATGGTTATAATCAACATTATTCTTTATCACCCATAAGGTAAACAACACCCTTAACCAATAATCAACAATCAACGCACCAAACCTATAACCGTTCATGCTTTTCTATCAAACCCATCAACTCATATCTCATGAACTAGGGTCTATAATCATTAAACCAATGCTAGAATCAATTAGAGGGTGAAGTCATTACCTCTTTGAAGTTTAATCCCCTTGAATTCAAGTTCTAGGGTTCCTTCTCTCAAAAATGATGCCCCAATCAAATATCTAATGATATGGAGGGTTTATCCATGTTAATAAGATGTTGGAAAATTAAAATTAACTTAGAATCACCATTATAACTTACCTTGGGTGGTGGAGGGACCCTTAAGGAGTTAGGTTTTTTAGAGCTGTCCTTTCTAGAGCAAGTTTTTATGTTTTGGGGTTGTGGGGAACGAAATAGGGCTTTAAAAATGACTCCCCAAGTGCGCTCACGCGCACCTGTAAGCCTGGCCGCGGAAAATGGCAGGAACACTGCCGCATTTTCGTGGCCGCACTCGGGGCGCGCACTAGGCGCGGATATTGTGCATTATTCTGTAAAATGCACATAACATTTTGCACAGAGATCCTTTTGGGCTCCACAATATATAGTTGAAAATATATTTCAAAGGCCTACAACTTTCATGTTTTGTTTTTTCCCAAATACCTTACACATTTTTCACTAAACCTCCTGAAAGACTGACCTTTTGTAAACTTCGTAGATTTTATCAAATCTTGTATACCTCACTCTTCGTCTTGATTCTAAAATAACTATTTTCACCCATACTCATACCAATAGAACTTCACATGTCCAAAACATAACCTTACTACTCATTTAACACAATCATACCTAAGCCGAATTTACGGAGTGTTACACATGCGATGTTATAATATATGTTCTTTATAACATCATTTCGCTATGATAACCAATTTTGTTTTTGGAACAAACGAGACTGTTATAGAGAG
This sequence comes from Nicotiana paniculata, assembly GCA_005239505.1. NCBI lineage: Eukaryota > Viridiplantae > Streptophyta > Magnoliopsida > Solanales > Solanaceae > Nicotiana > Nicotiana paniculata. Next base: position 106,977 of record ML347543.1, read on the forward strand.
GTGTGACTTATTTATTAAAAATAACTTTAAAGATATTTCAGACATTTCAATTGAAAATATGCTTGTCGGCACTTTTGTGGCAACTTCAGTCGCTCTAACGGTTAATTAGGTCACCACTAAAAGTTCAATAACGGTGCCACTACAATTAGCGACCTATCTATTTACTTTTTGTGGCAACTAAGGTACCACTAAAGGTCAATCATGTCGCCACTAAAGGTCCAATAAGGCCCAGTAGAATTAGCGACACTTTTATCGGCAACTTCAGTCGGCCATTAAAAGTCAATTCAGTGGCCACTAAAAGTCCCATTAGTGGCGCCAGTAAAATTGGTGACCTACCTTTGTGGCAAGAACCGTCGCCACTAAAAGTCCAATAACGACGCTTGTAGAATTGGCAACCTACTTTTTGCGGCAAAGTTTGTCGCCACTAAAAGTCGATTTTGTCGCCTAAAAGTACAATCGATTTAGTGACCAACTTTTTTGTGGCAATATTAGTCGTCACTAAAAGTCGATTTGGTCGCCATTAAAAGCAAATAGGGGCGCCTGTAGAATGGCGACCTACAACATTAGTTGCCACAAAAGTCTATTAGGTCGTCTCTAAAAGTGCAATAACGGCACATATAAAATTAACGATGTACCTATTTACTTACTTAGTCGTCACTAAAAGCCAATTATGTTGCCATAAAGTCCAATAATGGTGCTAGTAGAATTATCGACCTACTTATTTACGTTTTTGTGGCAACTCAATCGCCACTAAAAGTCAAATATGTCGCCACTAAAAGTCCAATAGCGGCGCCCGTACGATTTGAGACCTACCTATTCTCGGCTATTCGTGCCGGCTTGTTTTTTCCGATTTAAAGCGAGTAGGTTCAACTAAGCCCATTATTTTGTCAGCCGTTCTTGAACATGGAGCTAATTGGTAAACAAATAATGAATAAATTCTCAGAGATGTCATTATTCTTTGCCAAATTGAACATTAGTGCATTTTGCGAACCATTTAAGAAAAATCAGACATATGCCTTTTTTAAAGGTAAGCCACTCAAGTGAAACTGCGAATTTCCTGAAAAGATTCAAGGACCTAATGGGAATTAAAGTCAAGTATGTAAATGTCAATTTTTTTTTTTAAAATTCTTGATTTGTTATAACAAAATTCCATAAAGTTGGAAATGAAAATGTGCCATGAATTAGAGTCTGTTTGAAACTTAGAATGGAAACTAGTCAGAGTCTTATGTCAAGGACGCCAACGTCAGTTTTTTCTATTAGTTATAAATCGAGTCAGTTATAAGATAATTATACGCAATTGCTATGATAAACATTAATTAGTGAGAAAATAACAAATAACCTATAATAATAGGTTAAACTACATTGATATTGTACATTATCGGTGTATATAACTTAATGTTAGATTCTGCTGTGTACATTGAATTTGTTTGAATGGCAACTAGTTGGAGTCTTAGCCAACTAAAGTCCAATTGTCTATTTCAATATTCTTTTCTTGTTTGTCTTTGGTCAATAAAAAGGGGTAGAGGAGCCCAAATTTGAAAATCTTTTACACCTCATGAAACAGACAGGATATTATTATACATTAATATTATATTTGATATAACTATGCATACCAAACCCAACTCATACAACCTGCCAAAATTTTGTTTTAGAATTTTGTAAAGCCATAGATTAATAACTCAATTTGCAGATGATTTGTATTAATAATACACATAAAGACAAGGGGGGCACATGTATATCATATAATAATATAATAGAAATACCTTTGACTATAGTTTTTAAAGAAACATCCACTTTTCTTCTTAGACAATCCATGTGAAATTTTCGGGGTGTTGAATTCTTTAGTACTGTTAGTTTCAGAGGCGGACCTAGGATTTAAACAGTACGAGTGCAGTTTTGGATTTAGCCAATATTTGCTTTGTATATAGAATGTCAACTACTAATATATCGCTATTCTCTAAAAACATGTATATGTATACATTAAATTCTTGTCGAACTTTACGGATGCCAGTGACCCCTCTCTGTATAGTATAAATCCGCCTCTGGTTAGTTTTGACATAAAGGGGGGAATCCAATGATTCATTTTTAAAGCTAAAAGAGAGAAAACAACAGAGTTTTCAAGCATCAGGTTCTAAAATGGAACAAAAGACCTTTGAAATAGGGAGCCAAGAAACTGATGATGACATTCAGCTAAAGAAAAAGATAGCCAAGAAATGGTGTGTTGAAGCAAAGAAGGTGTGGCAAATAGCAGGACCAACTATTTTAAATGCAGTCTCTTTGTTTTCCCTTGAGTTTGTCACAGCTGCCTTTGCTGGAAGATTGGGAGATTTAGAGCTTGCTGCAGTCTCAGAAGTTCATAATGTTATAGCAGGCTTTGTCTATGGTGTCATGGTATGATAATAAGCTCTTCTTTAATTGCTTTTGGACCCTTTGAGATCTGCTTCAAATGAAATTATACTTGCTTGTGGCACTATAGTTAATACAAACGAAGGGGAGCCTTGGCGTAACTGGTAAAGTTAGCTGCCATGTGACCAGGAGTTCACGGATTCAAGCCGGGGAAACAGCCTCTAGAAATGCAGGGTAAGGCTGCGTACGACAGACCCTTTTGGTCCAGCCCTTCCCCGGACCACGCGCATAGCAGGAGCTTAGTGCATCGGGCTGCCCTTTTTACTATAGTTAATACAATCCTGAACTAGTTAATAACATGGACGACGATAGGATCTAGAGTATATCGTATGTTCTCATAGTTCGAGCCCAAAAAATAGGTTCACTTGAACCCACAAAACTCGCTTGCTCTGGAGTCAAACCTTTCTTTAACAACCTTGTATGTTTCGATTTTATTTTTTTGTTATAGCGAATTGCTGTTATAGAGATCATATATTATAACATATCATGAAAAAAGTAGTTCCAAAGTAAACTTGGCCGTTTATTGAAGTGTTGTTATTGAGGATGTTTGTTATAGGGAAGTTCGACTGTATCGATGTTTAACATGATTTGGATCTTTTCGTTAATGATTTCTTTGCAATGTTAACTCTTTGGGTATTAGTTAGGGATGGCAAGTGCTCTGGCAACATTTTGTGGTCAAGCAGTGGGAGCAGGACAGTTCAACATGCTTGGAGTTTACTTGCAGAGATCATGGATCATTACTGGATTTACGTCGTTGTTGCTCACGCCAATGTTCGTCTTCACCTCGCCAATACTAAAGCTCCTACGTCAAGATAAAGACATATCTCATCTTGCAGGAAAATATGCAATTTGGATCATTCCTCAAATGTTTGCATATGCACTCAACTTTCCTATGCAAAAGTTTCTTCAATCTCAGAGTAAAGTTTGGTTCATGGCCATCACTTCAATGGGAGGTTTGGCAGTACATGTATTGCTAAATTGGATTCTTGTGGTAAAGGCAGGGTGGGGGCTTTTTGGTGCTGCAATTGCTGGAAATGTTTCTTGGTGGCTTTTGGACATTGCTCAGTTTCTTTACATTATTTCGGGCTATTTTCCCGAGGCATGGACTGGTTTTTCGTGTCTCGCTTTCAAGTCATTGACTAACTTCTTGAAGCTATCACTTGCCTCTGCAATAATGGTGTGGTAAGTTGTGAATGGAACCTTGAAACGTTTGTACTAGACTTGAGTAATGTTTCAACTTGTACCAATTTTTTTGATGTGGCTAATTGAATGGTAGCAGTTTAGAGTTTTGGTACTTCACTGCTGTGATTCTGATGGTTGGAGGCTTTAAAAATGCTACAACTTCTGTTGATGCCATATCGATCTGGTTAGTACAATGTTGACTACATTCTTGAGATACAGTCAAACCTCTATAACAATCTCGTTTGTTCCTGAAAATGCTGTTATAGACAAGTCTGAATGTACTTTATATTCTTCAACTCTCGGTTTAACTTAAATACACCGATAGTTTTTGAGATAACCTCCCATTTCCTGTCTCACAAAATATTGATTCTTGATTTTCTCTTTCACTACCTATCCTATTTGTTAACTAACTGATCTGGATATGGCAGCGTCGGCTTGCAACTATGGACACTGACTGTCGCCTATGGTTTCACATCTTCAACCAGGTTAGTTGCCTCACCTCAACAATGCATAGCGGAAGAAGGTCGAATAAACCACAAGAAAAAAGATGAAAACAGTCCAAGAAAACTAGTAGGAGTAATGGTTTTGAAGCATTACGCGATTTTCGTTAGCAAAACTAACTTAAATGATGACATTTTTCTGCTTCTGTTCGATTAATTTTCCCTCGTTTGGTTGGAAATATACACTGAGATTATTCTGGTATTGCAGTGTGAGAGTTTCAAATGAATTAGGAGCTGGAAATCCAAAAGCTGCAAAATTCTCAGTTTCAGTCAATGTTTTGATATCAGCAGTGATTGGGCTTGTATTCTCAGCTACAATATTAGCTACCAAAAAAGAGTTTCCAAAACTATTCACAAATGAGCAGCATGTGATAAGGGAGACATCAAAACTAGGCTACATTCTTGCTGCTATCATGTTTCTTAATGGCATCCAACCTGTTCTACTCGGTATATTTCTCTCTAGATTTTACTGATCGACATAGAAGGGAGCCTCGGCGTAACTGGTAAAGTTGCTGCCATGTGATCAGTGAGGTCACCGGTTCGAGCCGTGAAAACAGCCTCTTGCACAAATGCAGGGTATGGTGGCGTCCCTTGTGGTTCGACCCTTCTCCGGACCCCGCGCATAGCGGGAGCTTAGTACACCGGACTACCCTTTTATTTATTATTATTATTTTACTGATTGACATACTTTCGTGGTACATGAATATGCATATATTTCCTCACAAATCCAGGCTGAATATAGCACAAATCCAGAAATAAAACGAAGTTTACGAAAATAAAAACAACAACAACATGTCCAGTATATTCTCATATGTGCGGTCTGAGAGGGCAGTTTGTACGCAGACTTGCTGTTTTCACAGACCGTCGGCTCAAACAAGCACACATAGAACAAGTTATAAAGGTCCTAACATTGTATTAGAACCTATGGAAACTACTTATTGTAGCATGTCATGAACTTTTGATCAAATGGGGTCGTTGCAAATAGTTTCGAATCTAAAGCATCAACTCAGGAAAAGGAAAAGGAAAATATTGAACATGGAAAAGTAGATGTAGAGCATAAATATTAATCCAAATTTGCAAAATACAGGAGTTGCAGTTGGTGCAGGATGGCAACTTCAGGTAGCCTTAATTAGCATTGGTTGTTATTATGGTTTTGGATTGCCAATGGGTGCATTGCTTGGTTACAAATTCAAATTTGGAGTTGAAGGCATACTTTCTGCTATGCTTGCTGGCAGCTTGCTTCAGACCCTCTCCCAAATTGTTATCATTGCTCGCACCAGTTGGCACCAACAGGTAATTATGACTTCCTTTTTCATAACGGCGGTATCTGAGTCAATTTGTGTGCACTTCGACTATTCCATCGGATCGATAACTCCACCAGTTATGATATTAATGTATAAGTAAGGGGAGCCTTGGAGCAACGATAAAGTTGTCTCTGTATAGACACAGGTTCGAACCGTGGAATCAGCCCCTGATGCTTGCTTCAGGGTAGACTGCCCACATAACACCCCTATGTGTGCGGCCCTTTTCCGGATGGTGCGTGAACGCGTGATGCTTTGTACACCGGGCTGTCTTTTTATACTAGTAGACTAATAAATCTAAAAAAGGAAATTATATATTGCAGGCTCTTCAAGCAGAGGAGAGAGTGAGAACATGGGGTGGTGAAGTGGAGAATCAATCAAGTCCTAATATAGGCAAGTCCGTTTCAATCGATTCCTAATTCAATTCAATAAAGGAAACAAACAAGCGTTGCCCGCGCATAGCAAGAGCTTAGTGCACTGGGCTGTCTTTTTTTTTTAAAAAGAAAACAAACAAGCGATCTTATTTTAACACAAGGGTCAGTGTACATTATTGAAGGTGGCATCTCTGGGCAAGCTCACTCCAATTGTTTGTTGCCTTCTTCTCCTATTATAAATCTTTCTACATTGTAATTTATATACATATTGATCAGTCTGTTTATGGACTTTTGAGAGGTTAATACAGTAAGACTTCTCTATAACATCATCCCCATATAATAATTATTTACTATAAAAGTCAAGCTTTTCTCGAAACCGATTATTATGTTGTGTTTTTATATATATCCTCTATAACAACGCTTCACTATAGCAACCAAAAAATATCAGATCAAACGGGATATAAGGAAGGGAACCCGCTGAAGTTTGATTCTGCATGTTTGCTTCTTGTCTTGTGTTGGTTTTTTTTATCGCCTAGCAAATGTGGCAAGTTGTGGCTACTTCAACTTCCCATCCTTATAACATTAAAAAATTGCAGCGGAGTGTACTAAATTCTTACTGTGCACTGCGTCTGAGAAAGGGCCTAACAAGAAGAGTTAATTATACGCAATCTTACCGTGCATTGTTATAAGAGGCTGTTTCCACAGCTCGAATATGTGACCTTCTGATCACATGACAATAACTTTACCAGCTACGCCAAGACTCCCCTTTAATATAAGTAATTACTCGTTGGGCTGTAGCCTATAGTCCATATGACACTCTCTTCATTTTAAGACGTTTCATAATGTTTGACACCAATTTATTTTATATAACTTTCATTAACTTTCAAGAAATTAAAATTTTAAACTTTGATATTGGTGCTATTATTTTCTTTTCAACCATTATTTTAATTTTTTCTTCTGTCATTACTAATATAAGGCAATTTAATATGTTAAACTCTCCCTTCAATCAAATACTGTCACACAAAATAAAATAAATGGAGTATTAAAAAAAACAACAATCTAGTGCAAGTCTAAAGCTGATTCCTAATTAGGCATATTGATACAAATGCAATTAATTAAAAGACTAATTAAAAGGTTAAATATTACTCTAAATATTAGTGATGTTTTAGACTTCAATACCACACAAGAAGATAGGTTACTTTGTGTGGTACCCAATTTTCGACTGCTGTCTCAGTAGAAGAACATTGTTCTTCTTGGTGTTCCAACTACTACTGTTGCAAAATAATAAGAAGCAGTAAAGTAAAAACACAGAGATTTTTACGTGGAAAACACCTGGCTCAAA